>BQKN01000699.1:129045-177541 GCA_022839385.1 Asparagus kiusianus | reverse complement strand
TTGGAACATCGTAGTTGAATATCACAAATACACCAACGAAGCACTTAAGTATAACTAGTTGACACGTTGTTGAAAATTCCTTGTTGCGCTAATTCCTTGGAGACCAAGATATAGAAGCACAACAAAACACCAGCCAAATTCACGGTCTTTATGCACATAATGCAATGCCAATTAGACCAAACATCCAATTACGAAGAAGGGTGATGAATAACTCCGCAGGTTGATAAAATTGGTTTCCAAATAATCCTGGTAAAGCGAAAAAGTATGTTAGTTGAAGAAGATCTACTGATTCCTTGTCACATATACATAATGGGCATATGTTAGGACTTTGCCAGTTACATTTTCTTAGATTATTCCTGTTACACTAAGTGGTGTAGACCCAAAGATGGAATCAAAACAAAAAGGAAACAATCAAAACGTTGGTCGGTCGACCGGAGGAGGATATTCGGTCGACCGCGGACCCTGTAGAAAACTGAGGAGAAAACTGCACTCTGGCCGGTCGGCCAAATTTTGGTGTCGGTCGACCGAGAGTGGCATCTGGTAGACTGAGGTGATGGTCTGATCGATCGAAAACGTGTAGCAGACCCTGTAGAAAATTGGTGTTCTGGCCGATCGACCGAACACATTGTCCGATCGACCAGAATCGGTTTTTCAGGTTTCCTGATTTGTTTGGGATTCTGTTTCCACCCAGACTTCTATATAAACTCCTATATGTTTCCAGGGTTTATTGCTGACGAAAAATAGAGGTTTTTGAAGGCTCTTTGAGATTCAATTTCTTAGAGAGAGAGAGAGGCCTATTGTGAGCATTGTAATCTTCTTCAATTAATCAAAGAATTGTGTGGTATGGCTCCCGAGGACGTAGGCACGTTGCCGAATCTTGTTAAATCTAGTGTGCTCTTTCTTGTTTACTTTCCTGTAAGTTTTTCTTTGATTTGTAGTGATTTTCCTACTTGCTCAACTCTCAAACACAAGATCCGGAAGGATACGGATTCGATTTGATTGTTTCGAATCCCCAACAATTCCAAATAAGTATAGCATTTTTCTTACCTGACCTGATAAATGCTCTAACTTTAGCAGGCACCTCGACTTTCTAGCAAAATATTGCCATAGGACTTCGAATTCCTCCATCAAAATAACACAAGCACTAATTAATCAAGAATTGTTCATTCTGACTCCAGCTGTAGGCCTTATAGTCACGTCCTTCCCTAGGAAAATTGTCATCCTGGTCAGGTAATTTGTAGTTCCATGCACTGCAAACTACCCTCAATGTTAAGAGAAGTAGAACAAGGAATTGCGCTCACCGCACCTCGGTGGCTAGCAAAAAAACCTCTCGGATTATTACCAGCAGAATAAACCTAGTTAAAACAGATAGATAGATGTGTCGACTCACACAATTTATCCAACCGGAACTTGTGCGGGTACCATCGCCAGTATTGCTAAAAGAAGCTGCAAAAGATAGTTGTTTCAGAAGAGAGGATACAGAGCAAGCATTCCTCACTCTATTCCTCCATCATCCTGATTTGGATAGGCGATAATGTCTAGTATAAAATAAAACTAATATAAAATAAATTACACATCACCTGTCACCCTAACTTTCAACATTTGAACTTTCTATCATGATAAGTAGATTTGCAAATATAAAAAAATAATAATACGAAAGTAGACAAATATTTTCCTTTGAATCTTTACTTTACATTTACCTCTCCCCTGCCACACCGCTCCTCTCAATGTTTGAAAAAACTCTACAGGGGGAGGTAATTAATACCTTACATCCCCCCTTTGTCACCGCCGTTCCCGCGCTCCTTAACAGTAACTGCAAAAACTACACCAACCCATTTGTAGCAACAAAAAAAAAAAAAAATTTCGTCAAAGATCTCAAGCCGGCCCCCACCTCCCCCAACTTCCCAACATCATCATCATCCCCTCCCCTCCCCCCACCCTTTTTATTCCCCTCTTCTCAACCTCTCAACCTTCTCCACTTCAACCCCCAAGATCTCTACAAACCAAATTAAAAAAAAAAGAAAACAAAACACTCAAAGCAACTCAATTTCCAAATGGGTAACGCGCTAACATCCTCCAAAAGAAAGAAAACAGCAAAAATTATGAAGATCGACGGCACAACACTCCGCCTCCGCCCACCAGTCCAAGCCTCCGCCGTCCTCCTCGACCACCCCGGCCACCACCTCCTCAACGCCGACGATGTAAAGTCCCTCGGCCTCCGCGCGCAGCCTCTGCACCCCGACCACCCTCTCGCCTCCGGCAAGCTCTACTTCCTCGTGGAGCTCCCCCGCTTGCCGGAGAAAAACAACAACGATTACGGCCCTCCGCCACGCAGGGCGTGGTCGGGCGCGCTGCATGTCGGGGCGAGGGAGAGGCTGGAGAGCCTGAAGATGACGAGGAGGTCGGTGTCGGATTTGGCGGCGGGGAGGTCTTGCAGGGTGGAGGAGGGGGAGGAGGGTATGAGGGTGAGGATGAGGCTGCCGAAGGCGGACGTGGCGAGGGTGGTGGAGGAGAGCAGGGATGCGGCGGAGGCGGCGAAGAGGATTATGGAGCTTTGTGTGAAGAAGGAGGAGGAGGAGGCTGCGGCGGCGGTGGAGAAGACGTTGAAGAGGAGGAAGGAGGTAAAGGTAATTGGTACTCAGAACAATCTTACAGAAACCATCTTCAAAGGTTTTTTTTTTTAATATTTTCATAGCACTCAACACCTTCGATTAATTTTCTGATGAAATTCTGATTGAAATTTACAAAACATTCTTAAAGTAAACAAGCGTCAGGTCGTGGTGAGTGTGCTTTCTAAAGACATTTCGGAGATTACAATCAAAATTTTATCAGAAGAGTATCATATGTAGTCGATTGCTATCAGAAACCCCTTTATTCTTTATAAACTAAACTTTAAACATGATTTTAGTATTCTCACACTATTTTAAATGTGGATTCCCAGGAAAAAAAACCCTTACTTTAATTAATAGTCGTTTGTTTCTCAGCGTACTGTTGAGTGAAAAATAATTAATAATAAGCAAGTAAGTATTTACTTTTATAAATGAATCAAAATGGTCCATCAAATAATTAACGATTATGATAAAAAAGAGTACTTCTATCCAAATTGGCTTTTTGTTCTTTTCTGTCTAAAATTGTTTTCATGCTTATCTCTCTCTTTTTTGGAAAGACATGGTCGACACTTTGTTGTCAAAGTAAAGACAAAGCCTAATTCGTTAGCGTTGGACAAACAGGGATCATTGTTTGTTTCACATTAATTAATAATCTACTTCTAATTAAAGATCATTTATTAATTAATAAATTGAGTATGAATCATATATAAAAAATTCATGTATACATACAGGGGTGTTCTGAACAAAGGGAAGGTATAGTTTGAAATTACAACTGCCTCGTGTGTGTGGCTTTTAGAAACATCAGAGTACTTTATGCTGGATATTATAATATGATCTATATTTTTACTACTGATGAATTATGTTGAGTTGTGAGCATGAGTGTTTTCTATTGGAAGGAGGTTGAGGTAATTACTTTCTAGTTTTTTTTGCCATGCTTATTTTTCTTTTTTCGGTCAAAAAGTGTGGTTGCCACTTCATTACAAACTGAAGATAAAAACTTGACTAGTTAAGTCTGGACAAAATGGGGGTCCTGTTCATTTTACAGTCAGCTCATTGTCTACTGTTTTTGGACCTAGATTTTTACTTTAATATAGACAGGGTGTGTTTGGAAAACCCTTAAAATTGGGCTAGGGCTGAACTAGTTCAGTGTTGAGCCAAGACTAAACTGGTCTGGTTTTGTATTTGTTTCTTGATTGGCAAAAATTAGGTCAGTTCTGCCTAGTGTCTTTCAGTCCAAAAAGAGGTTTAAAACTGATTCTTTTTTAACCATTCCTCAATTGGTTCAAAAAATAACTAGCTTACTCAAAACTAGGTCAGAGTCAACCGTGACATCGTTTTGAGAATTTTGCACACACCCACGAAAAAAATCTCTTTTAAGTACAATAATTTATTTTGAAAAGTTATAAACTACCTTCAATAAAATGTTTAGAGTACTATTAAATGGAGAACATATCTATTAGCATTCAAGTTGTGCACAAGGAGGCAAATTGATTTACATACTATTATAGAACTTAAATTTTGATGTCATATGTACTATTATATTTTCAACAATAATTATTGAAGCCAATTTCCGTGATCCTGCCTCCTCAACCAACCTTTATGATCAAATCTACTGTGTCTTATATAACCGTTGAAGCACATTCATGTACCTACCAAACTAATTAATTTATAAATTAAACAGTGTTGTTCTGACCCTTGAACCTAGCTTCAAGGCTATCTTACACCATTCAAACTTGTAAGTCCTCAGATTGAAGAATCCTTCTCAGACCTTTCTCCCCCTTGTTTTCTAAAAGGAAAAAGACAAGACAAAAGCCCCTCATGTTTCATCAAAAAGCAATATTGTGTCACCACTTATTTATATCTTTTAAACTATTTTATTATCACTTATAATCTCTGAAGTCAAAACAATATTGTGTTTTCCATTTGGTTGAGATGTGAGGTAGAAATCATTAGTTAAGCATACAAAAGATTAAATAGTCCTTCAAATGAAGGACAAAAAGTAATATATTGTTATTATAGATTGAAGAGGGCGTGAAATGCTAATAAAATAGCTTAGGGATACAAGTAGCTACACTACCACCGTAGTACAGAAAGCGTATCAGCAACCAACCCCAAAAAATCTCATTCATTAATAATTATAGATCATTTCCATGTAATGCTTGGATTATAGTTAATGAAAGGAGACATGCCATGTTAGGGAGCTATATAACAAGTTTCGTTGGTGATACGTGGAGAAGGAATGCAACATCACATGAAGTCTATCCATGTGCGATGTGCGTAACTAAAGTCAAGGTTTGCAAAAAATTAAATATGAGATTTGGTCCAACTCTTTAACGACATAGTCAGTTATAAAATTTAGGGACCACGTGCTAGTCAACCATCATGCCTACTACTTCTCCTTCGTCATTTAGTAATTGGATGGTAGTTTTTTATGAGAATTAGTACAATTATTTGACTCAATCCTTTCCCTTATTTTTGTCCAAAAGAAAACGACGGGAGGAAAGAAATTCACCCGTGAGGTAAGTTTCTAGGTTTTAGACTATATAAGTGTGTAGCACGTGGAAAAATTCACTGGAAAAGAAAAATGGATGTGAACAAAATAAAACTATGTTAAACCTCTTTTCATAATATTTTCAATGCTGAACGAAGGTTTTCTCACTTTAAAGCAATGTTTTTGTCTTGCACACTTACCCTGTTTTTCTTAGGTTTCTCACTAATCCTTGCGCAATTCTTACACTGTAATCAATGGACAGCAAAATAACTAAACATGCACGCAACATTTTGACTCGTTATTGAGTACTTACCTTGGTTTGGTAAGCCCACTTACGGAGTCTTTATCATATAATTAAGGCGTGACAACCAAGTTCTTCGTGCACTTAGAAGATCACCTTCCGTGTAAATATTGACTCAAAAGTCAAATTAAAATGGATTTCTTGTTTAAAAACTTTTAATAACATTTGTTTTCCTCAATGCTTGTACGTACTTTCTGGGTTAATTTAACAAATTGTGGACAAACTGTCTGTTGTTCTATTGTTGCAGATAGATTCCTTTAACGAAAATTTTGTAACAATTTTACCCTCAAAGAGAGAGATCTTTTTTTTTGTCGGATAAATAGACCTCTCCTAAGGTTAAAAGACTAGAGTCAAGAAAATTTACGAAGGGAATCTCCGTGATTAATCCTTTATTTAAACTTTTTAATATATTTTTTGCTTATTATTCGTTCTTTCGTTCAATGTACAGAAGAGAACAAGGTTCTTGCTGATGCCTGAAGAGATAATAGCATAGCGTTTTTTTCGACAGCTTAGTTAGAAAAAGGAGTGAGCTCATGATCTCTTTCGTTCTTCATCTTCTTCCTCAACTAGCTAACACGAGGGTGAGCGCGAGAAGCTGCATTAGGGCTTCCTATCCCCATTGCAACTTGCTTGGTCTTTTTCAGTCAGTTATATAAGATGGTTGTTTACTACACTCAAGGGGAAATTTCCGAAAGAGAGATTGCATATGGGAATGTAAAGTGAAATGAGCATATATTGATAAAGTTGGTGAAATTGGTCCTCTTTCTTTGAAAAGAAATACTTAGATAACACGACTCTGTCTTTTGTCAAGTGCTCGAGATTTTATATGCTCTATCGGTTGAAGAATATTCTTGCAATTTGATTTTTGACTACTGATGTTTGAAAGTGCTCCGGGGAGCTATAATTATTTTGGAACGAGATAACCTAGGTAAGTGTCATGATAAGTAGGAAGCAAAATGATAATGGATTCTGCGTGCATGGTTCTTGCTTTTTAATCTTTTATAACCATTCTGATGGGAAAAGGGATGATAATGTTCGTGAACGAAAATATCTCGTGGATGGGAAAATTAAAATCCAAAGCATTGAAGTTTACCTGATCTTGTGGATGGGAAAATCGCGGAAGCGCCGTTCACTTTTTTCCCCAATTGTTTCTTTTCAATGTGTAGGATAATTTTTGAGAGGGGAACTTATGACTATATATATAGGTAGTAAAATTAGTGGGATAATTATGATAAATTATCCCAATTCTAATTCAAGTAGAATTCTACTTGACTAACACACAAAATAAATAATACAATTCTAGTTCTACAAAAGTTCTTGACTAACACTATAAAAAAAATATCCCATTTCCTAATTCTATGTGACTAACACCTTAAAAATTTATCCCACAGATTATCTCAGTTCCAGATTTAAGTTCTAGGTGACTAACCCCCCCTGAAAGAATTTGATTTCAAAATAAAGTTTTACTAACTCCTTTGAAATTCTCAAATTTGTGACACGACCATAAGTTGAATTTCATAATTTACCCCCTTTTACTTTAGGCTGCGTTGGGAAAATGAGATTTTGATTTGGTATATAGATTTCAAATCTTAAGATCTGCAATCCATCGATTTTATAAATCATCTGTTTCGATACTTATTTTCAATGACGGAATTTCAAATCTTAGTCTTTAAATCTATTTTTTTTTTGGGTATGCTTGTTATACACGATTCCCTAGTCTCCCTACTTGCAAGAGTTCTCTTCCCACTAAATGCTTATGTTTGAGGGACTAAAATTAAATAATGAAAGACTGAAGGGATCAATACTATAAATAAATAAAAAAGCTTTTTCTTGAACTTTTTCTACATTACTCTTGTTGGGGATTTTATGGAGATTAATCTGTAGAGTTCAACACTAACGCCACCAATGAAAAATATCACAAGCAAGCAAACACAAAGATTTAACGTGGTTCGGCAAATCGTGCCTACATTCACGGAGCAATCCAGAGAGAAATATTTTACTATAAATCAAGAGTACAATCCCTCCAAGTTACACCTGAACTTGAGGATTAAATCACAAGAAAAAGATATAGTGTTACCTCTAGGGCACCAAAACCCTAAAACCTGTCTCACCAAAATTCTCTAACTCCCACGGAGAAATCAGCACCGTACCCTTGACTGCGTCGCCCGTTCTGAAAACAACGGTTTTTGAATCACTGCAATCGGACACCCGAGCTATCCAGAATCTGAACTTTTATCTCTCTTTTTTTCTTCTCTCTCTTCTCTCTCTCCTCGCGGCACTATAGAAAACTCGCGGTTACTGTAGCACCAAAGAACTGTTTATCCGAAAATTGTTCATATAAAAATTAATCTCAGGGCTCTCTTATATAGAATTCTCCAAACCTATTCATATTTCAAATAGATCTACAAAATCCTCTTCTAAATATAGTTCTAATCCATGTAGACGTCTTATAGATAGAGTTCTAATTCATATAGATCTCCTCATGTGAGCCTTATCTTGGGCTGGACCTACAACAATCTCCCCCTCCAGCCCAAGGAGGGGATATGCCAATCTTTAACTCCTCAACGGAAGTTCATGCTGGCTAATCACCGACACAACTCGGTCTTCTCTCTGGAAACGGTCTTCGTTAAAAAATCTGCTGAATTTTCATCTGTGTTAATTTTCTGTAACTCCAGCTCCTCTTTCTCAACAGCTTCTCTAAGCCAATGATATCTCACATCAATGTGTTTCGTCCTGGAATGGAATATAGAATTCTTACTCAAATTAAGAGCACTTTGACTATCAATGAAGATTTGATAATTGTCTGCTGTAAGCCTAACTCATGCAGAAATCTTCTCAACCAAATCATCTCTTTACCGGCTTCTGCAGCTGCAATATATTCCGCCTCTGTTGTAGATAAAGAAACACACTTCTGCAACCTGGATTACCAAGATACTGCTCCCCCTACAAAAGTGAACAACCAACCTGAGGTAGACTTTCTGTGATCGAGATCACCTGCCATATTCGCATCTGCAAAACCATGTAATATTGCCTTCGAACTTCCAAACTCAAACACAATCTGGAACTTTCTTTTATATATTTTAAGATCCACTTTACACCTTCCCAATAAACTTTCCCTGGATTAGAAAGAAACCTGCTCACAACGTCAACTGCATGAGCTACATCTGGCTGAGTGCAACC
This sequence comes from Asparagus kiusianus, assembly GCA_022839385.1. Taxonomy (NCBI): domain Eukaryota; kingdom Viridiplantae; phylum Streptophyta; class Magnoliopsida; order Asparagales; family Asparagaceae; genus Asparagus; species Asparagus kiusianus. The sequence continues at coordinate 168,960 of BQKN01000699.1, read as the reverse complement.
CATGTCATACATCAAACTCCCTACAACTGAAGAGTAAGGAATATTCTTCATCTCACTCTTTTCCTCATCTGTAGTCGAGCAAAATTTCTTGCTAAGCTTTAAATGACCTGCAAGAGTACTGACTGACTTAGCATCTTTCATGTTGAATCTATCAAGTAACCGTTCAACATATTTCTCCTGTAATAACCTCAACTTCCTGGCTTTCTTGTCACGAGCAATATCCATACCAAGAATCCGCTGCGTTGAGCCCAAATCCTTCATGTCAAACGATTTTAATAACTCCTTCTTCAACCCACCGATTATCTGACAATTCTGACCAACAATCAACATGTCGTCCATATAAAGCAAAATGATAATGAAACTAGAATCTAAAATTCTCCTAAAATATACACATGAATCTGCAACTGTCCTCTGTTAGCTATGACTCCACATGAAAGAATCAAATTTCTTGTACCACTGTATGGGTGTCTGTTTCAAACCATAGAAGCTCTTCTAACCTACAAACCATGTGTTCTTTTCCCTTTAGTTCAATACACTCCGGCTGCTCCATGTAGATCTCCTCCTCCAAATCACCATGAAAGAATACAGTCTTCACATCAAGCTGCTCAATGTCGAGGTCTAAACTAGCTACTAACCCCAAGATAACTCTAATGGACGTCATCTTCACAACCGGTGAAAAAATCTCTTCAAAATCAATGCCCTTTTTCTGACCAAAGCCTTTCACCACTAATCTGGCTTTGTATTTCTGAATTCTTTATAGCCATCCTTCTTTAACTTGAACACCCACTTATTCTTTAAAGCTTTTCTGTTCTTCGGTAAATCCACCAACTCATAAGTATCGTTCTTCTTAAGAGACTTCATCTCTTCCTTCATAGCCTGAAACCATCTGTCCTTGTCTTTATGAGTATGTGCCTCCTTAAAGCTTTCTGGCTCTCCCTCTTCTGTCAGCAAAGAATACTCTGAAAGAGGATATCTCGTGGATGGTCGATGCTCTCTAGCTGATCTCCTAAGTTGTAGCTCTGCAAACTCTCGTTGCTGGTGATGCTCACTTTGTTGAGGAGCCTCCTGCTTGTGCTGCTGATCATCGTCTCCCTGCTCTGGTATCTGACCATCATTGTCAACATCATCATCATGCACATGCTCTGTATCTGTAGGATGCAACTATACTGGAGATGAAACATGTATCATATTTGGAATCTTACTAGCAACACTCATTGACTGCTCTGCTCTCCCGAGATATGCAATAGTCTGATCCTCCTGAAAATCACATCTACTCGTCAGATAGTTTGTCTCTTTTCTAAATCCCATAGTTTATAGTCGAACTCATCTTCTCCATAACCGAGAAAGATGCAAGGAACTGCTCTATCATCAAGCTTCTGTCTCTTTTCCTTTAGAATATGTGCAAAAGCCTTGTAACCAAACACCTTCAGATGAGAATAGGAAATATCTTTTCCGGACCAAACTCTCTCTGGAATATCAAAACCCAAAGGAACTGAAGGAGACCTATTGATTATGTAGCATGCAGTGCGAACAACTTCAGCCCGAAAGCTCTTAGGTAACTTCGCCATCTTCAACATGCATCTGATTTTCTTCACAATGGTGCTGTTGTACCTCTCTGCAACTCCATTATGTTGCAGTGTGCTGGGTTCTGTCCTCTGATGTTAAATACCATGCTTGGAGTAATAATCTCTAAACTCAATGGAAGTGTACTCTCCTCCATTATCAGTGAACTTCAACTTTTTTCCTGTCTGCCTCTCCATCATAGCATGAAACTGCTGGAAGACTGAAAATACCTAATCCTTTGTCCTCAACAAGAAGACCTACATCTTTCGCGATGCATTATCAATAAATGTGACAAAATATTGTTGCCACCCAAAGACTCCACCTCAATAGGACCACAAACATCAGAATAAATCAAATCTAGGATATTATCTTTTCTTTTAGAATGCTTATTAAAAGAAACTCTATATTGTTTGCCAAATAAACAATAATCATAAGGGATAAGTGACGAACCTTTAGCAAAGAAAATGAGAGACTTCTTTGCCAATATCTGTAACCATTTCTCGCTCATGTGCCCGAGCCTCCTATGCCACAAACTGAGAGTGTCACTGTCTTGAGCCACACTCAAAGAATCACATGAAGCCTTCGCTTGAGTCTTGTATAAATTGTAACATACACTTCCTCTAGCCGCCACAAGAGTGCTTTTGGTTATTTTATATTTTCCTCCACCAAATTGAATTTTATATCCCATTCGGTCCAAAGCAAGACCCGAAATTAAGTTGAGCCGCAAATTAAGAACATGCCGCACATTCTTTAAGATCAATGTGCATCCGATATCTGTCTGCAAGTGTATATCACCAAGTCCCACAATCTTCGAGTAGCTGGTATTGCCCATCTTCACATTGCCAAAGTCACCTGCTTTATACGATGTGAAAAAGTCTCGATTGGAGGTAGCATGACATGTAGCTCCTGTATCCACTATCCACTCGGAATTCTAACTTGTAACATGCATACAGTCTTTGTCCCTGCAAATAAGAATAACATCGGTCTCAGACAAAGTAGCTGTAGCGTCACTGTCAGCTTTCTTCTTCTCATCTTTCTTTTCATCTTTGTTCCCAACTTGCTTTTTCTTCAAAACAATTCTTCTTGATATGACCTGACCTCCCACAATAAAAGCAACCTCTCCCTTTAGACTTTGATCTGTTCTTGGATGTGCCACAACCTCTGGACTGGTCCCTGTTCCTGCTCCTTCCCCAATTCTCCGTGACAAGTGCCAGTAAGTTATCTGTGTTGATAGACTTCCTCCGAGTCTCCTCATTGAATAAACTGCTAGTAACCATACTCATCGATAGCACACCATCTGGAGTTGCGTTGCTGACTGTCACAACCAGTGTCTCCCAACTGTCTGACAAAGAACCCAATAGCAATAAAGTATGTAGCTCATCATCGATAGTCATATTCATGGTAGCTAACTGATTAATCAAACTCTTAAACTCATTCAAGTGCCCTGCTATGTTGCTTCCTTCTTTGAATTTTAAATTCACTAACCGCCTCATAATAAATGCCTTGTTTCCTGTGTTCTTCTGCTCGTAGAGATCCTCAAGCTTCTTCGAAAGAGACTTCGCATTAGTCTCACCCGGTACATGATAAAACACACTAACGTCGATCCACATCTGAATATAACCAATAGCCTTCCTGTGTTGTTTCTCCCATTCTTTATCAGTTATCTTTTCTGGTTGGCTTCATCTCCCTCAATAGGGTCATGTAAATTTTTACAATACAAAATATCCTTCATCTTGGATTTTTATACTTGCTAACTGAAACCATCCAATTTCATCATTATGCCAAAACTCTCCATCTTTTCCATCCTAAAGCACGCCTCAAACCAGGGCTCTGATACCACTTGTTGGGAATTTTATGAAGATTAATCTGCAAAATTAAACATAAACGGAACTAATAAAAATATCACAAGCAAGCAAACACAAAGATTTAACGTGGTTGATGCGGCATAAACATATGCCAAAAATTACAAGTGCACAACTAATCAAGTTATAGTATAAAGAGTTATTGATCCCACGAGGAAGGTGTACTGTAGGAGAAAATTAGATTCGGTTCTTATGTTTTGTGCGTGATAATTAGGAGTGATAAAAATTATGATTGTGGAGAGATATGAGTAGTGTTGTTAATATGTGCAAAAGTCAATAAATGAGATTTTAGATGATAGAAATGAAGAGTGGATGTGATAAAAGAATAAATAAAAACATAAGGAAATAAAAATAAAGGAAATAAAACCAAGAAATAAATAATAGAAAATCAAGAACTAAGGAAAAATCAAGAAAGAAAAGTTGAAGGATTCAATTAAAGATATAAGAAATCTAGAATTGAATTCCACTAGCTAATTTTAATTATAAAATATGAAACATTCTCTTTTTATCATATTTTACTTTAGATTTATAAAGCATAGACTATCAAACCATTTAAGGAAAATATAACATATCAAATTATCATCTAATCAAAATTAATATTCATGACAAGAATAACAACTAGATAATAATTCTAGAATTTATAAGCATAACCTATCAAACCACTCAAGATAAGCATAGATTATAAAATTCTTCTTCTACCAATTAGTTCTCTAGTTGATTATCATATACATGATTATTTTAAGCATAAGAGAATAATTCATACAATATAAAAAAAATAAAGCTAATTTCATACAATTCTAAGATTCCTACAAGAATTAGTTCCACATCTTAAGAAATAAAAACAAGGAATGAAATGAAAAGAATAAGAACTAATTACAAAGAAAAGAAATAAGAACAAGGAACTTTACATTATGAACAAAAAATAAATCTAACTAAATTGCAAGAGAAATAAAAATGTAAGAAAATAAATCTACTCTATAAATTAAAAATATATAAATTAAAGACAATAAAAGAAATCTACTCTACAAGACATGAATGTAAATCTAAACTAACAAGCAATAAGAAAAAAAGAAATAAAAAATAAAAGAGAAAAATAAAATAAAAGCAAACCTTCAAATTGATCTTCATCTCCATCATCATCATCAAACAAAGAGAAAAAAATTTAAAGTGGTGAAAAAATTCTTTTATTGATTGTAACAAAAAGTTATAATTTTTGGAAGGTCTTCTCAATTAAAAGTAACCCTCCTCTCCAAATGGAATTATAAATTTTTTCACACCCTTAACCCCTCACTCTCTATCTCTATTTATAGTAAACATCAATAAATATGAGCTATTGGATCGAAATCTTATCCAAAACAATCAAATTTTAACCATAGATTTATAATTGTTTCGTCAGCATCGATGGGGGCATCGATGGCGGCATCGATGCTGACATCGATGCCCAGGTGCGTCCTTTTGCTATCCGTAGATTTCTTCTTTGTTTGGCTTTGGGCTTTTGGTTTTTGGGCTTTTGGCTTTTGGGCTTTTGACTTGATGTTTGTTTTCTTCATTAATATTTCTGTGCTTTTGATGAGAAAAGAGATCTTGGGCTTTATTTTTTATTAACCTACAATTAAAGATAAAAATAATTATTAGTGGTATATTTATTCATATAAAATAGATAATGAGGGTATAAAATTATAATAAAAATGTGATTATCAGTGGTTCGGCAAATCGTGCCTACGTTCACAGGGCAATCCAGAGAGAAATATTTCATTATAAATTAAGAGTACAATTCCTCCAAGTTACACCCGAACTTGAGGATTAAATCACAAGAGAAAGATATAGTGTTACCTCTAGGGCACCAAAACCCTAAAACCTATCTCACCAAAAATCTCCAATTCTCGCAGAGAAATCATCACCGTACCATTGACGGCGTCGTCGTTCTGAAGACAACGACTTTATAATCATCGTAATTAGACACCCGAGCTATCCAGAATCTGAACTTTTATCTCTCTCTTTTTCTTCTCTCTTTTCACTCTCTCCTCGCGACACTGTAGCACCAAAAAACTATTCATTCGAAAATTGTTCATATAAAAATTGATCTCAATGCTTTCTTATATAAAATTCTCTAAACTTATTCCTATTTCAAATAGATCATCCAAATATTCTTCTAAATAGAGCTCTAATCCATGTAGACTTCTTATAGATAGAATTCTAATTCATGTAGATCTTCTCATGTGGGCCTTATCTTGGGCTGGACCTACAACAATGCTTTCTTACTACTGATCATGGATTTCTATTATAAGATCCTATTATCAAGAAACTCAACCCACCAAGTCCATATAGTTACCATTTGCTTCAAATAAAACCATAGGGTAGAGCCCACGCTGCCGCCAAGTGGGCCAATATTCAGACAAAACGTTGGCATAGGCATGAGGTGGAGCTAGGGTTAGGAGAAGTTCTGGTGTGAGAAAGAAGTAGAATTAGGGGAGGGAGAGGTTTCAATGACTTGGGAGACACTAGATGAAATATCGCGATCTGAATCTTACTAAGATTGATTTCATAAATCACAGGGGTTGAGGCTTAAGCGAGAATTTGAAATCCTAGCTTTTCGAGGGTGTTTGGTTCAATTTCTACAAATTATAGGAAATATTTTCCACCCAAAATATAATTTCCTTGTATTTCTTAAAAAAATTATAGGAAAAGTTTTAAAAAAGTTAAAAAGTACCAATTTTCTTGTTTTTTTTACTTTGCTTGTTTGGTTCAAAACAAGAAAATGGCTCAAAACTTTATAGATAATAGAAAGATTTCCTATAATTTGTAGAAATTGAACCAAACACCCTCTAAATTTATATAAAAATATTAATTTTATAAAAAATGTCAATGTGGTGTCAAATTTCTGGGTGATTTCCGCCCATTTTAAGAGGAAATTGATTTTTGTAAATTTTGGTACTTTTTTGTACTCTACAGAAAATATTTCTGTAAATTTTTTTTGAACCAAACACAGTTTACGGAAATTTACAAAAAAAATTTATTTATAAAATTATCATTATCAGACATTTGAGAAAACTTTTCTATAAAATTGTGCAACCAAACACTCCCTTGAGCTATAAAATCAGCCTATGTAAAAATCAACCGCTCATTTAACATCCGAACCTGAAATGAGATCCAAACATGCGATTTGGATTTGGCTAGCCTTAATTTTAAATTTGGAGCCCAAACCCACGAGCCCAAATGCATCTGTTTGTGGAAAATTTGCAGTAAAAGAAATGAAAGAAAAATTGAGTTGTATTCCTTCGATCTCAATTACAATTCGATTAAAAAAGAGAGGAGAATGAATTTGATTCTTCTCTTTGTTTAAAAACTGGGTTCTTCACGGTGACGATGGAGTGCCTCCCTCAAATGCTCGCGTCGAGTTTGCTTTCCGTTGACGATCCGACGTTTTGCTTCACTGGAACGATGTCTTCTCCTCACGGTTTGACGTTGTGGAGAACTTGCAAAGCAAGTTTTAGAACTCTGAACGAGTTTAGAAGAACTCTGTAAAATAGTTGATTTGAACCGAAAATCGGTTAGTAAGCCAAGGCCAAAAGAAAGCTCCGGTGGTCGATCTCCAGATCCGAGAATGCTTCAAAGATCCTCTCTTTGTTGCCAAGCTCCAAGGTCAATCCGAGCCAAAAAGTTCCAACCCTTAACTCAGTTGAGTTTTTTCTTATTTATAGGGGATTAAGGGGGTGTAACCACCCTTTAAATCACTCCTAAGTGAGGTGTAACCGCCCCCAAATCGTGAGAAAAACGGTTTTGAAATCGTTCAGTTCGTGCTTTGAACGAGTCAAAATGCCAATCTGGGCGTTCTGGGCCCGAACTCTGCGTTTTAGACATCAAAACGCGGAGTTAGGCCTGTTTTAGGCTAAGAACGCACAGGTCGCATAGTGTTGTGAACTCTGAAATACAGAGCTGGGCTCTGCATGAACTCTGCATTTTGAGTCCACGAACTCTGCGTTTTGACTCTGGAATGCAGCCACGACCTCTGTGTTTTAACTCTGGAATGCAGCCATGACCTCTCATTTTTTAGCCTGGAACGTAATCATGACCTCTGCGTTTGGATGTTATAACACAAGGATGACCTCTGTGTTTTGAGGTTATAACGCTGGTTCGACCCATGCGTTTTGATGTTGCAACGCAGGTCCGACCCGTGCTTTTTGATGTTGCAACGCAGGTCTGACCCGTGCGTTTTGACTTGAAGAGACCGTCGATTTGTAGTCTCTTTTGCTAGTGCGTTGCAAAGACCGTTGTTGAGTGACCTTCGCCTTGGCTGCTCGAAAATATAAGAGTTGTCAGTTTGTAACTCCCGATGTTGATTGTGAAGGCTGTTGAACTAGAGCTTTCATCGGTGGTTGTGAAGGTCGTCAGATTATAACATTTATCGATCTACGTGAAAATCTTCGAATTATAGCCTTCTGGAAGTCGTCAGATTGTAACTTCCATCATCGGTGTTTGATGGAGGATCAGCTATCTATTGTGATTTTTTAGACAGCCTACAACATCATTAGAGAGAAATTAGAGGTACAAAGTTTTAATGGTGTACTTACTGTATTCCATCATTGATAGTATGTATACTTAATCAAGCGGTCTTGGCATGCTAGCAGATTTCTTCTGTCAAATTTTTACTAAGGGCCTGTTCGTTTATTTCCTAAAAACCAAGAAATGGAAATGGAATGGAAATCTCAAAATAATCCATTTCTTCCATTTCCATCCCTAAAACTCACCCACAACATCCAATAAAATATTATTTTCATCCAATAACTCATCCACATCATCTAATAAAATATTATTTTCATCTAACCACTCATCCACCACATCTAATAAAATATTATTTTCATCTAACCACTCATCCATCACATCTAATAAAATATTATTTTCATCCAAACATCACTCAACTCATCTCTTTTCATCATTTCAAATCACTCACATCATCGAATAAAATATTATAACAATTCACCTCATCTCATTAACATTTTATTTCTTTGTTTTCATTCCAAAAAGTTGCGAAAACACTTTTCTTAATCTTTCTTCACATCACCCAATAATACAATGACAACTCATCTCATCTCATTTCATTTCTTATTTTTTAGAATGAACCAAACAAAAGAAAACAACAAAACTATAGGAAATAGATTTCTTATAATTCATTTCCTTATTTTTTTGGCCAACCGAACAATATCAAAACTAGTTTTCTTAAAAAATCACTCACATCATCCAATAATAATGTGACAACTCATCTCATCTCATCTCCATTTCTTTGATTTCCTTTTTTTTAGCCAACCAAACAATTCAAAAAACCTATTTTTCTTAAAAATAGCTTTCTATTTCTTTGATTTCCCATTTTTTAAGGCAAACGAACAGGCCCTAAAAGAATGCTATGATTATTCAGTGGTAGAAACTTTAAAAGATTTAGATTAGTATGTGATCATTTTTCTAGTAGTTATTATTTAATTTTTCTAACAATGTTAGACTACTTAACACTGAAAAGGAACACGACGTAAAAACTCTTTTCCATAATAATAAATAAATAACTATAATTGAAAATGAACTCTTTATTCTTGTGAAAGGAATCAATCCATCCTAGGGTGGGGTTTAGGCATTAGGACAGGAATTTGTCCAATTGGGCAAAAATATGATGCCATATATTATCACACCTTGCTTTTATTTCATTTAAGGGAATTTTTTTAAAAAAGATATTTTTTCTAAATAATTAGCAAAATTGACTATTTTGCTAATTATTTAGAAAAATCAACATCTTTTTGGCCAACAAGCTAAAAAGAGGTCGATTTTGAAAAAAGACCCAGCTCAGAACATACGTGACTACTAGTCCTGTATGTTTTGGGTGAACTAATCACAGATTAATGTTCACAAAAAACATACGGGACTACTAGTCCCATATGTTTTCTGTGAGCTTACCAAAACATTGGGACTAGTAGTCCCATACGTTAGGCAGAGGCTTTTTTGCCTCTACCTAGCAAACCCACATGACTACTAGTCCCGTGGGTTAGCTGGGTAGAGGCAAAACATGCACAAAAACATGCACATGCCTCTAGCTTCGTATATAGTATTATTTAACAAAAAATTTCATAAATAAATATTATCCACATTGTATACATTGATTAAAGTTATAACTTTACAACATCACAACACAAATCTGAAAAATACACAACATCACAGCACAAATCCGACGAAGCATCACAACACAAATCCGATAAAATACACAACATCACAAAATACTTTAAATAAATCCAAATTCTATGAAATAAACACCGGACAATAACAAGTTTAATCAATTCAAAACATCACAACACAATATACATGTCATATGCATACCAATACGACAAACTTCTAAACAATTCCAAATATATCAAGTCTACCCATAAGATAATATGTAGTCTAAGCTAAACAAATCCAAATGTATCAATAATTCCATACGACAATATATAATCTTAGTGGAAAAGATAACAACCAAAAATTTCGCCCCTCCCCCGTCGTCTCCCTCTTCGCACCCGCTCAGATCGTCGGCGGCCTCCTTCGACTTGAGCTTGTATATGCTCACTCTCCGGTTGTGTGTGGGGCTGTAACGGTCCCGCTATGACGGACCGGCTTCATCGTCGTGCAAGAAAGATCTACCACGTCTTCATCGACGTGCATATAAAGTATTTTCATGCGCCACCTGCTCGTGACCTTCATGCCGATCCTCATGAGTTTGTTGAAAAGCTTTACGAACCCTCGCCGCTATCCGATGCAAGAATGACACGTGTATTGAATCTCTTGTGGTGGTAGCAATACCCTCATTTGCAATCCCCTCTACCTCGTTCATAGCGTCTATCTACAATTACATAAAAATATCAATACATATAAGAAACCAAAAGCTAACAAGAGATTGAAAACTCTATTATAATTTTCACAATTTACTTACCCATTATCTCTATCTACCCCTCTTGGTACATAACGGGATTGTTGGGAGTGAATATCGATTTCTTTGACCGGAGGTGTGGTTTGAGTGATTATCCAACGTCTGGTAGTCCCTCAATACCATCTAATGTAATCGACTTCCTCCATCGGAGAATAAAGCTGATCAACAATAAGTTGATGTAGGTCATTCCATCTAGCAATGTATGAATGATGCGTATTTCGCCAGTCAATCTGATGGTTACCTTTAAAAGCCTTTCTCTCTATTTGTTATACATATTTTGGAGCATACTACACAAATCCAAACTGTCTAAACACGCGATCCAACACGTGCATCTCCACAATTTCGAAACAAACGAGAGGAACTCTGGCCCTCCATATGTTGTGTCCCTCCATACAAATCAGCAGTAGACGAGGTAGGTAAGGTGTGTACGGCTGCCACTCAAACTGCAAAATAATCCATATACTAATAATAACTCTTTGAAATATATCGGTAGCTTTAAACGACTTCAATTCAAATTTGATACTTGAAAATTTTTCATCCGATCGAGCTCCCCTCTGTAAAAATCTAACTGTCTTGCCGGGTTCTCATCATAGGCTTTAGTGATATTCCATCTGTAAGTATGATATAAGGTAGGTTTTTGTTCAAAATTTTAAATTTTAAATTAAATTTAATGATTTTTACCTTCAGCCTAGTGGAATCTGCCCATCTAACTCTATGAACTCGCATAATTGTGGTCTCAAAACCAACCTCTCTCATACCCAAACTTGTAACAATGTTAAACATCTCTTGAGCTCTCTATTTTGCATTAAATCAACCTTTGAAATTTCTCGATATAGGTATGCTAAAACAACACTACCCCATGATAAGGTGCCGCACATGTCAAAGTCCTCGAGAAGTGGTAACCACCTATCACATATTCAAATGTGTTAGTTATATTTTATAAAAATAGTGAGAAAACATCTCTCCTTATCAAATTCAACTGCATTATAACAATAATAAGTTGTCTTACCTCAAATGCACTTTATGTTCACTTGAGTCGGGAAAAGAAGCGCCTTGATCATGTGCAAAATATATGCTCTAGTATGCTATTGGATCATGACTTCTGATGCCTCGATCATGTGCAAAATATATGCTCTAGTATGCTATTGGATCATGACTTCTGATGCATCTTCTGGCAAGGGGTTTACAAAATTCTCCTTTAGCCACTTTAATCTAATATATCCTCCAGGCAAGGACTCCGGAGATAATCCTAACAAATCATCACATATACTTCGCCAAACATGTCTATCAGTCCCCATATCACAAGGACCATCAATGCGGAGACCAATGATCATTGCTACGTCCTGAAGAGTAATAGTTGCCTCACTGACACGTTGATGGAAAGTGTTAGTCTCCGTCCTCCATCTATCCCTCAAAACATTAAGCAATACCCAATCGAGCTTCATCCATCGCAATTTTGAGCTGTAGGCGTCAAAAATTGCCTATAGGTCCCCGAACACAGCTCGAGACGGAGAGAGGACGATGAACGTCATCATTCTAGTCAAGAAGGATTATCTGATGCCGACAAGCGCATGAAGAGAATCGGTGAACCATTGATGACGTAACAACAAGCCACCGCCAAGTGGCCCGCGCGCTCACCGGCCAGCTCCGAGTGGTCCACATGTTCATCAACCAACTCCGAGTGGCCCGCGTACTCACCGGTCAGCTCTAAGTGGTCAACGTGCTCACCAGCTAGCTCTAAGTGACCAACGCACTTGTCAACCATCTCCAAGTTAACAAAATACATGAAGCGAATCGGTGAAGCATACAAATCAACAAAATGATGAAATGCGTGTAAGGACGAAACAAGTCAAAACCTAGAAAACCGGAACAGCCCTTGGCCATCGAGTCGCACCAAAATGACTCGGCCAAAGCCAATGGCCGAGCCACCAAATGGTGGCCTGCATAGTTTTGAGCCGAAAACATGTTTTCGATGGCTTTTCACAGGATTTGATCATTTCAAAGCCTCCCAACTCCTTTGATACTATCTCTGAATATGGTTAAGTGGTTGTTAATTACAAATAACATTAAATCATCAGTTTTTATCCGAACGAAGCCTATAAATACAAGCCTAGGGCCTTCGTTTGCAAGAGGCTAAAATCAGAGGTGAGGTGCTATCAAATTGAAGAGAATTTTAGAGAATTTAACAGATCTTAGCGAAGTTCTTCAGCATAAAGAAGGAGAGTTCGAAAGATTTTTAGACCCGTTTCACATTTCCTCCGGATCAAACTTCTACGATTACTTCCTTTGTGAAGTAAGAGCTTAGATCATCAATCTGTCAATCAGATCTGATCCGTGATGGTCTACGGACTAACGCGTCCCTGGCACAGGCAAAGATCCTACGCGAAGCAGCGGGTGATAAACGTTCGGTACGTGTGTTTTAAGGAGATTGTATTTGTTTATTTTTTTCATTGTATAAGAAGATCTTATAAAAAGATTGACTTTTCTCTTTTTTTGAATTTATAATCGATAAATGATTGTAATATATTCAATGATAATAAAGAAATCAATTTTCAACGCAAACACGCTGGCGACCATAGTGGGAACCAACAGTCTATCTACCGAGGCTATCGTGTCGCAACCACAGATCAATATTCCAGTTGAAGAAGAGGTCAAGTACGAGTTTGATCAGGCCAAGTTTGAGGAATACCTCTCCTCATCCTCTTCAAGATCTTCCTCGTCCCTCAAGTACAGGAAGATATCAATGGCAGAGAAGGCTCGGGGTGACTCTCGCACAATTGTTGCTAAGGCAACCCCTCGTAATGATCCTCCGGCATCTAATAAAGCTGAGATTTCAGATCATAATAACTCCTACTCGGTCTAGGAGTTGTTTAACGAAGGCGCGCCAATTCTGACAAAGAGGGCTTGTCAGAGACAACGCCAACGCCTCGCACGTCAGCTTGCCAAGGCCTTAAAGCCAGTTGACGGGATCCGTTATCATGTGCATCTGAAGTTCAGGGAGTGCCAAGCACCTCAACAGTAAGCAAATGGCCCCTCTTCCAAACCATCAGCCAATGAATGAGTCTATGTCAAAAGGACCCGTTCAACTCTCGAGGAGCGCATCCAAAAGCATCACGCACGTACCGTATGCACGCGTGCCTTAGCATGAAAGGCGCAAGACACGAAGGAGAACAAGGTGTCCAAGAAACCACCAAAACCACACCAAGAATGGAGACCAAAATCTAAAATAGCGATTCGGATAAGTGCCAAGACACCAGAAAATCCCGAGCCAGCTCAGCCTGGTCAGCGCTCACCTCGCCTCCCGTGCTCATTTCTGAGTTTCCGATAGCCCCCGTTCCTATTCTGACTGCTCCCGTACCTTCGGTGAAGACTTCACGATAGTGTTGACTTGTCAAAATTCAAGATTATGATGGAGGATCACCTTGGTCCTTTATACGAAGATCGAGGTAAAGCTTCGATGAACAAAACCCGAGTAGTTTCGCAGACTGGGGGTCGTACACGACCTCCCACCAAGACTATTCCTATAACCGCCTGCTTAGGGGTGCGTGCAGAAGACCAGGACCCCGTTAAGGATCCTACAAACACTAACAAGACATTACGCATTCAAAAGAAAACATGTCTGTCGAACGACAACGTTATACCTAGAGACTCAAACCAACAGCCGATAGGTTACTCCGACCATAACGTTGATAAGTTGTACTATCAGGCCAAGGGTACGAAGAAATCTCGAAAGAGAAGTATCCCAGAATCAAACTCTCACTGTTCTTGTGAGAGGTTAATTAGGACAGTATTATCAGAGTGTAGCTGCCCTAGGATCGCTCCACGGAGGGCGAAAGAATCTTCACCAAAGTGTCCAAATCTAAACCAATACGCTTCTACAAGAAGAAATCTATCAGTCATGATGACGAGCTTCCAGAAGTTACCATCAATGTGGCCGATAGAGGAAAATCGACAAGGTGTTACAGCCTTAACTCTTTCTCGGAGGCATCTCAGCACATCGCTTGGTTATGGTCAGGAACTAGACAACCTAGACCAGATAGAGGACACTCCTCAGAGGATGAAACATTAGACGCTAATTTTGTGATCACTTCGACAATATGTTGTCCAGTACAGAACAATCTCGTAAGGCGTTCATGATCAACGCTAAACAAATGGCCAAAATCCTCGAAGACGCTCTGGCCAAGCAGAAAGAAAATTTCAAATTTGAAACGGAAACGACTGTGCAACAGATAAGGGAACTGCATAATCAACAGATTAAAGCCTTATCAAATCAAATTGGTGAATCTAGCCATCGCAATACTACTAATCACATAAATAGCGATTCAGAAGTTGATAAAAATCTTAACGCTGATACCCCTCCTGTTAACCAAAATGTTAGGGGTGGTCCCACTAAGGATGACAATGCTAGGGGTGGTCCAGTTATTCCTCCGCAAAATTGCCCGAAGGAAAATGCGGGTGAGGACGATAAAATGAAAGACCTAGTGAGCAAGAACAACGCACTGATGTCCACTCATGAAGTGAGGAAAATGGGCATTCCATGCCCATATCCAAGGGGGTGGGAGTCAATCCCATATCCGACGAAATTCAATCTAATTAACTTCACGTCATTCGATGGAAAGGGCCCACCCACTCAACACCTAATTTACTTCAAGTCCCACTTAGGTGTGATCTCCGGTAATGAACCTTTGATGGTTCGGCTATTCGTTGGCACCATTCGCGAGGCCGCCTTCAATTGGTACCGCCGTCTCAAGCTAGGAAGTATCAACAACTAGAACGACATGAAAAACTCGTTCCTCAATAACTTCTTCGACGATGACACCAAAGTGTCGATTGGAGTGCTTTTGGACGAGAAGCAAAAGAATAGGGAGTCAGTTGATAGCTTTATTAAACGCTTCCGTAACAAGGCAATGAATTACAGAGATCTTGTCACAGAGGAGTTGATCTTACAGACATGTCATAATAATCTTTCCATCGATGTCCTGGAAGCCGTAGGGGTCATGTCATCCATAACATGGAAAGAATTAAAATTGCGCAGAGAACAGGCCGAACGCTTTCTCAAAAGAAAAAAGCTTGAAAGAGGCCAACCGACGACTAAACCCCTGAACTCGAATTTTGCTTCTCGTGGTAAGGGAAAGACACCAGCAGTGGCTATTGACACTAATCAGACATCATAACATTAACCTCAGAAGCAGCGAAGGACTCCCGATACGAGACTCCAAAAAGAGTACTCTTTCAAGGATGAAGAGGTTCCAGCTATTTTCAAATACCTCCTTAAAAATAACAAAGTCAAGCTGCCACCTATTACAAATCAGGAGGAAGCTAACAATACTTCGGATTCAAAGTACTATGTGTACCACAGGAGGATTATTCATCCCACTAAGGCTTGCTTCACTCTCAAGAACAACACTCAAGCCTTGGTTGACGTTGGTATAATAATGCCGAAATGAGCTGAATAAGAACAGTTCACTCGGATAAGTATAAGAGTATAAATTTCTTCTCCCTATCCTCTGATAAGTATAAGAGGTTAAACTGCTTCTCCCATTCCTCCGATGGGTATACGAGGTTAAACTACTTCCCTTATTTCCTTTAACGGGATGTTCCTAGAGAATATTACACTTAATATTCTTAAGGATAAACCAACAATATGGCCGAATACAATTAGATTCAGGTTCGCCAAAGAGCTGGGGGTGGAATACCTTAATGTATTCTAAAGGAAAGTTCCGGAAGGATACTACACATGGTATTCTTAAGGATAACGCAAAACTGATTATTCATGCTGAAAACCAGTCATCGGAATAATTCATTCCTAATTTTGATTAAGAACCTTCCACTATGGCTATTTAATCATTTCTAAGATGATTAAAACACACCCACTGTGATTTTCCGAGCACTCTTTCGTCGAGATGAGATTCAATGACTTTATCCGGTCAATCTTCCCTCACGAAACTTCCATAGTGTAACTATGGAGTGCTTGATTATTCATGGTCCTCCACCACAAAATCTCTCACTGATCAAATTAACTGACAATGGGTCCACCAAAATTCTTTCGACTGAGTTTATTCAAACTCCCACTGTGTTTGTGCACTTAACACTCCCAATATCAAAATCTCAACACAATATTCAAAAATTCAAGTTGTTGATCCATGGTGATTTTCAAACCCCTTCATGTTAAGCCCTAGCCACTTGACACCAAAACCCCACTGAGTGATTTGTACGGGTCAACATTTTTAGTGTTAGCCGTATCTTCACTCTCGCTGTTTCTTGGTCAAATCTTCCTATAGTTAGGACTAAAACCAAAATCTCCTCTTGATTCTTCCTTCCATAAATGAGAGGTTAGCTTTTAAATCGAGTGATCAAATCTTCCTACAGTTAGGGTCATCTCAGGCCTCCCACTTGGTCAAACCTTCCTACAGTTAGGATCAAAACTAGAGTTCCCTCTCGATAAATGAGAAATCCATCTTCAGATTGTGTAATTAAACCTTCCGATAGTTAGGGTTATTCGAATCTTTTTGATTCTCGAAGTAGAGATTCCACTTTGAATTTTTTTTGCACTTGGAGATAGAATATAAAATTTTTCCTATCCAGCATCGGGTGCGTCTTTGTCCCAAGAGAAGACACCACCTTCCAACACCAAAATCTGTGATTCACACTTGTAGGGAATTTTATCCTGAATCCTAAGAAGGGATAAGTCAACGCCTAACACGTGTTACCGGTTTAGTCTTTCACCGAGTGAAGAAGACACCAGAATCTAAGTCTGGGGAATTTTGTCCCGAAGCCTAAGTAGGGATAAGTCAGCGCCTAACATACGTTGTCGGTTAGTCTTTGACCGTAAAAAGAACAAAAAGCCCATATATTCGACATTATGGCAGGTTGTTATTAATAATCTCATAATCCGTGCCTTACACGTATGAAGAATTTTATCCCAAATCCTAAGAAAGGATAAATTAGCGCCTAACACGTGTTGCCAATTTTGTCTTTCACCGAGTGAAAAAAGACACCAGAATCCAAGTTTGAGGGTTTTTATCTTGAATTTTAAGAAGAGATAAGTCAGCGCCTAATACTCATTTTCGGGTAGTCTATACCCGTAAGAAAGATAAAGTCTACATATTCAATATCATAGCTCTAAAAGAGCTAACTCTTTTAGCATAATGTTGCATGCAGAATAGACTTAAATGGTAGTCGGTAAAGGTTCATCAAACCTATTAATGGCTAAGTGTTTTCCAAAAATCCTATAAATGTAAAAGTCATTGACACACCAGCTTCATTAGTTGGTCTCGTGACTTGAACATCCAACAACTTCAGGATAAGATTCATACATGCAGACGAATCAGCTTTAACAGTTAGTCCTGCAGCTCCAACAGTTAAGACCGCCACGTTCCAATGCCATAAGAGCTTAAATTATATAGACTCCAGAAAATGTACGAGTATAAACTGTATTAACGCTGGTCAACGCGTTACAGCAAAGGTTAACGCCGATCAACACATCGATAATTTCACCAAAATAAGGCTAAGGAAAAATTCTACGTTAAAGGATGATTTCAGGGAGATCAATCACATTCAGATACTAACTCCTGATAAAGACGAGCAGTTTAACGTTGACTCAATGACAAGAGCTAAGTTTAGAAATCAACACACCAGTTTCAACTCAAGACTTCGACAACAGTCAGACGATAAATGCAAAGCTGAAAGAATTTTAGCTATTTGACAAAATACTGAATAGACTTAGAATTGAAGAAGTCAAGAACTGAAACCGAATACAGGTCCTTTTACAATGACTAAAGGTTGGGCTTATCACATCCAAAGTATTTCAGACTCTTCTATAAAAGAAACGAGACTGAAACATTTTGGAGGAGATATCCGTAGGTGTTAAAAATTACTTATAGGTCCTCGAACACAGCTCGAGACGAAGAGAAGACGATGAACATCATCATTCTAGTTTAGAAGGATTATCTGACACTGATGATTAACGTATTTTATTACATTTTACACCCTCATTATCTAATCATTTTAATGAATAATTCTACTAATAATAACATTTTAGCTTAGGTTGTACATAAATAAATAAAAGCATAAATAAATATTATTTAATGTAAAAACCCTCAAAATATCTCTCTCTATTTTTCAGAATTTTAGAAGCTCAAAGATCACAGCCCATGAAGTAAAGAGAAAAGAAAATCAAAGAAATGAAGCATGAAGCTCATGAAGCAAAGAGAAAAGAAAATCAAAGGAATAAAGCATGAAGCCCATGAAGCAAAGAAGCCCAAAGAGAAAATAAAATCAAAGAAATGAAGCAAAAGCCCAAAAATCACATTTGAGCTCATACGTAACATGAGTGTGGGTTTTTGATTTTTATGAGTTATGGGGTTTTGGATTGTGGATAGGATATGGTATGGATTTTTGTATTGTGGTATGGGTATAGTATGGGTTGAAATATTGTATTTTAATTATGAGGTTTAGATATTTTGGTGTATAAATAGAGGAGAGTATGAGAGATTGATGGTGTGAAAGTTTTGTATGAGGAGTTTACTATTGATTGAGAAACCCTCAAACTTATAATTTATTTTACATTTAATACAATCTTGTTCACTGGAATTTAAATTTAAGGAGAGGAAAACCCCCTTGAAATTAAGTTTCTATGTTTTTCTTTATTTTTTACTTTCTATTGTATTTCCTTTCGTAGCTTAGATTTATTTCTTGCTTTTAATTCATGTCTTGTAATTTCATTCATAGATTATATTTTTCCTCTCTTGTACTATTCACCTTGAGGCTAGAACCCTCTTGGGTTTAGTTTCTATTTTTATTTATTTTTTATTTTTTTAATTCACATTGAGGCTAGAACCCTTTAGGGAATTGCCTTTTCTTTTTATTTTCCTTCTTTTTTGTATAATTTTATTTATTTATTCTTCTCCCCTCTAAATCAAGGTTTTATTTTGGACATAATGCAACAAACAACAAACCTCCAAAACAAACAAACGTCTCCTTTTTATTTACTTGTTTCTAACCACTCCTAATTGTCGCACACAACATAAGAACCGAATCTAATTATTTCTTGCAAACACCTTCCTCGTGGGATCAATAACTTTTTATACTATAACTTGATTGGTTGTGCACTTGTAACATTTTGTATATATTTTTGTTCCATCAAGTTTGGCGCCATTGCCGGGAAACGGTGTTTTTGTTAGATTTTAATTATTTTGGTACTTTAACTTGTGTATTTTCTTGTGAAGGAACCACTTGGAGCTTGAGATTAAGGATTAAAGATTGAAGATTTTGAGATTTACTTGAAGTTTGATTCACATTTTGGATTTGCTTGAGGTAACTATTCTTTCTAGAATTTTCAATTTCACCCCTTTAGTTAGTTCTTCACAATTAGAAACAATTAGGACCTTAAAAAAATAAAAAAATGATTTTATTTTTGTTGACCATAATTTAAAAAAATTAAAAAAAAATTTCTCCTTTTACCATCCTTTTGTAGTTGCTTTTAATTTTTTAGGTTGCATTGCATATAATGGTAGGAATTTAAGTAAAAATCTTTAGGGTTAAGCTTATCTCAATTAGACCAGCTCCTAACCAAAAATTTCTTAAGTGAAAAGATCAAAGTTTTATTCGGGTAGTTAGCCAGGTAAGGATATTACTAGAAAGAGATCAAAGATTAATTAAGTACCTCGTTCATTGCGGAGTGCATTACGTAACCCCTAAACCTTGTCTTAGACACCAACTAATCCAAGAAAATTTGAACTGGTTCACTTTGAGATTTCGTGTTCTTTAATGAGCTCGAATCCTTAAGGGGCAACGTCTAATGAGTTTTAAAAAGGCTTAGATTTGTGTAGTGAGGAATAAATGATTTTTGGGATAAGAAAAGGGTGATGAAATCTTTCACTTATCTTGATTAGGGGGTATTGCCCTTAAAAATATTTCCAAGTGTGTGTCAAATCAAGATGCTCAAATCACTTTGGTAAATTCCTACCATTATATGCAATGCAACCCTAAAAATTAAAAGCAACTATAAAAGGATGGTAAAAAGAGAACTTTTTTAATTTTGTTTAATTATGGTCAACAAAAATAAAATTTTTTATTTATTTTTAAGGTCCTAATTGTCTCTAATTGTGAAGAACTAACTAAAGGGGTGAAATTAAAAATTCTAGAAAGAATAGTTACCTTAAGCAAATCCAAAACGTGAATCAAACTTCAAGAAAATCTCTAAATGTTCGATCTTCAATCCTTAATCTTAAGCTCCAAGTAGTTCCTTCGCAAGAAAACACACAAGTTACAGTACCAAAATAATTAAAATCCAACAAAAATACCGTTCCCCGGCAACGGCGCCAAAAACTCGATGGAACAAAAACATGTACTAAATGTTGCAAGTGCACAACCAATCAAGTTATAGTATAAAAAGTTATCGATCCCACGAGGAAGGCGTTTGCAAGAAATAATTAGATTCGGTTCTTATGTTGTGTGTGACAATTAGGAGTGGTTAGAAACAAGTAAATGAAAAAGAGACGTTTGTTTGTTTTGGAGGTTTGTTGTTTGTTATATTATGTCCAAAATAAAACTTTGATTTAGAGGGGAGAAGAATAAATAAATAAAATTATACGAAAAGGAAGGAAAATAAAAAGAAACGGCAATTCCCTAAAGGGTTCTAGCCTCAAGGTGAATTAAAGAAAATAAAAAATAAACAAAAATAGAAACTAAACCCAATAGGGTTCTAGCCTCAAGGTGAATAGTACAAGAGAGAAAAAAATATAATCTATGAATAAAATTACAAGACATGAATTAAAAGCAAGAAATAAATCTAAGCTACAAAAGGAAATACAAAAGAAAGTAAAAAATAAAGAAAAAAAAAATAGAAACTTAATTTCAAGGGGTTTTCCTCTCCTTGAATTTAAATTCCGGTGAACAAGATTGTATTAAATGTAAAATGAATTACAAGTTTGAGGGTTTCTCAATCAAGAATAAACTCCTCATACAAAACTTTCACGCCCTCAACCTCTCGTACTCTCCTCTATTTATACACCAAAATATCCAACCCTCATAATTAAAATATAATATTTTAACACATACTACATCCATACCACAATCCAAAAACCCATACCATATCTTATCTACAATCCAAAAACCCATACAATATCCTATCCACAATCCAAAACCCCGTAACTCATAAAAAAAATCAAAAACCCACACTCATGTTACGTATGAGTTTAAATGTGATTTTTGGGCTTTTTTGCTTCAATTATTTGATTTTGTTTCTCTTTGGGCTTCTTTGCTTCATGGGCTTCATGCTTCATTTTTTTATTTTCTTTTCTCTTTGATTCATGGGCTTCATGCTTCATTTTTTTGATTTTCTTTTCTCTTTGCTTCATGGGCTTCATGGGTTGTGGTCTTTGAGCTTCTAAAATTCTGAAAAATAGAGAGAGATATTTTGAGGGTTTTTATATTAAATAATATTTATTTATGTTTTTATTCATTTATGTACAACCTAAGCTAAAATGTTATTATTAGTATAATTATTCATTAAAATGATTAGATAATGTGGGTGTAAAATGTAATAAAATACGTTAATGATCAGCGAACAAGTGCATGAAGCGAATCAGCGAATCGTTGATGACGTAACAACAAGCCACCGTCAAGTTGTCTGCGCGCTCATCGGCAAGCTCCGAGTGGTCCGTGCGTTCATCGGCCAGCTCCGAGTAGCCCGCGTGCTCACCGGCCAGCTCTAAGTGACCAACGCGCTCACCGATCAGTTCCAAGTGGCAAACGCACCCGTCAACTGCCTCTAGGTTAACGAAACGTATGAAATGAATCAGTGAAGCGTACAAATCAACGAAATAATGAAATGCGCGTAATGACGAAACAAGTCAAAACCTGAAAAACCAGAACAACCCCTGGTGACAGAGTCGCACCAAAATGACTTGATCAAAGCCAGTGGCTTGGCCAATGGCCGAGCTACCAAATAGTGGCTCGCACAGTTTTGAGCCGAAAAACGCATTTTTGACGGTGTAAAACCCCGTATAACTAAATAAATAAGTTTTTATTGTGAAAAATATATCTATATAATAGAGGAGTATGATAACAAGTGTTTTGGGATCAAATAAGTATGATTATGTGAGAGAAATCAAGTGGAAAAGACCAGCATACGATAGGTTCATACACAACAAATTTCTGCTGTGCGGTCGACCGCACAGCGGTCAGACTGTTTTCCCAGTCCGAGTTGTTTTGGGTTTTGGGTCAGGTTTGAGAGCTTATATATATATTAATTAATTTGGGAGAGCCTCCTCTTCATCACAGAAAACCCTAGCAGCCTCCCCCTACCCTCTTGCAAACCCTAGCTTATTCTTTCGACGATTCTTGAAGGATTTCGAGGAGTTCGAGCGAGATCCAGCGGTGTTCATCGAAGGAGAACCCCCTCACGACCTTACCCACAGTTGTTCATCACCCTTCAGGTGAGTTTCATCTCACCCAACCCTGCACCCAGTTTTAAATGCTTTTAAATGATGTTTTTCACGGGTTTTTATTGAGCCTAACATGCTAGTTTGAGTATAAAAGTTGATCTTTATATTGTATATTGCAAAAGAACATGTTTTCAGATTAATAAAGATCACCCACTTTCAGGTAACGAGCCAGGTGCACGGAGAGCTGTAGCTTGATGAATTTACTCTAGTTACTACTTATAGATATTTTATTAGCAGATTATGTTTAGGACTCCACGACGACTTGGTTTATGAACATTGAGATGTTATTTCTAATTTTGTAAAGGCAAGGTGCCTTATTGTCATGTCCTTTGTTCTATGTCAAGACAGTTGTACTCAGTTCAGATATTCTTCCTTTTCTGAGGTTCTTTTGATTTATATCAGTGGTGGTTATTTCTTTCAGAATATCTGTTGTTTAATATTTCTGCCGTACATTTTCTTTTGCCTATTTGTATCTACACCCGTTATTGATTCCACTAGATAGATACTTATTGTGATGGTGAAACATGTTTTTGCACGGTGTAGTACATGACAGGTTTGACATTCTTGGTTTTACCTCAGACCGCAGCCTTGTTGAAACCAAGGGCGTTACAGACGGGTTTTCATGAGATTTGATCATTTCAGAGCCTCTTAACTGCTTTGATACTTGTAAGACCCCGTTGATTTTGATGATTCATATATGTAAATATTAGTGAAACATAATATTTAATATATAACAAATATCATTATGGTAGGGTTGTGCATGACAACTAGTATTTTGAGCTTATGAGGATGAGGATATGCCTCAGGTATGAGGATGACTTGCAAATTTGCAAATCGTGTGCTAAAGAAATCGAAGTATGCAGATTTTTGTCCATGAGTCGACTCATAGCATGTCATGAGTCGACTGATCAGGTTGAGTCGACTTACGCCTGTCATAAGTCGACTCATAAAATCGAGTCCTGTTGCAAATTTTCTTCTGTTGAGTCGACTCATAAAAATTATGAGTCGACCCATGACCATGAGTCGACCCATCATAAGTCATGAGTCGACTCATCGGGTTTTTCTGGCCTCTTTCAGTTCGGGTTTGTGGGTTTCGGGTCGGGTTTCTTTGGCTCTTATATATTGTTAAACACCCGAAAACACCCATTATTCATCAGATCTCCCCAGAAACCCTAGCCTCTCTCTCTTCTCCCTCAAACCCTAGGTGTTCTTGGTGATTTTGGGGGCGTTTCAAGGGGGATTTCAGCAGCTTCTTGTGGATTTCAGCAAAGGGGACAGCCTTCCATCACATCTAAGGCGAGTAACATCTCGCCAAACCCCTCTCCCATGTTTTTATTAGTGTATAATGGTTTTTCATGAGTTTTATTGAGCCTAAGATTTACTTTCAAGTATAAATCAATGTTCTTGTTAGGGTGAATGCTAGAAATCATGTTTTCAGATTTTTAAAACTCCCACCAACAAGTTTTGATGAAAACCCAGATCTGGAAATTTTGTTTAAAGGATAAAAACATGAATTTTATTGGTTTAATGTTTTTCTTTCATGTTTAGGGTTAAATGTTAGATCTAATCTATAAGAAATCGCTTCTCATGATAGATATATTTTTCTTACTGTATAATAGTTTAAAATTGAAGGTTAGAGGTTTTGTATATCAGAAAAATCGAGATGAGGAACAATTAGATCAAGTTCAGTTTGATATATGCAGATTTCAGCCCGTGAGTCGACTCACGACTCATCATGAGTCGACTCATCAGGTTGAGTCGACCCATGACTGTCATGAGTCGACTCACGAAGTGTTGTGATGTTTCCTTTTTGCTTCTGTTGAGTCGACTCGTCAGTATACGAGTCGACCCATAAGTCATGAGTCGACTCATGAAATTCATGAGTCGACTCACGAAGTCGTTTCCTGTTGTCATTTACGATCTGCTCAGTCGACTCATCGACATGCGAGTCGACCCATGAGGCATGAGTCGACTCATTATTAAGCATGAGTCGACTCATCAGAATTTCTCTTGTTTTCTTTGTTCTTTCTGTTTAATCACCTACTGTGTGCAAACACATAGACTGAATTCATGTGTTATTTATGTAAGATGATTTTCCTGATACAAAGTTTAATTTTGCACAGCAAGACATGTATAAGAGTAGAATAAACACTTCACTACTAGTGGTACTTCATGGTTCATGTAAAGTCCTCATGTTGGACTATAAGCGACAAAGTCCTCGTGCTGGACTATAAGCGACTAAAGTCCCCGTGTTGGGCGTTGATGATATTTAGTCCATGCGTTGGACATTGGTTATATTCAGTCCATACGTTGGACATTGATCATATTTAGTCCATGCGTTGGACATTGATTATATTTAGTCCATGCGTTGGACATTGGTTATATTCAGTCCATGCGTTGGACATTGGTTAGATTTAGTCCATGCGTTGGACATCGGTTATACTCAGTCCATGTGTTGGATACTCGTACTTGCAGTCCATGAGTTGGACGTTCACTTCATGCAGTCTATGTTTTAGATACTTAATCGTTTTCGGACATAACACTCATGTGAGTTTGACGTGACACTTGCGGTAGCCTTGTCATGATTTCACTTATCGGTAGAGATGAGTTTGTATTCGTTTCCTTTATTGTTTCTTGTATTAGATCTCGGGTTTAGTATTTAGGGATTTACAATTTGAGATACAAGGTATATACATGAGGGTTTCCTTGTTTGGATTATTTCGCTCGACGTACCTATGCTCGTGTTGTAATTTCCTAAGTACCAAAACCCATTTGCTATTAGAATAATGATTTTATACTATTATGTAATAACTGTATTTTCTGTATACAACGAGCCCTTTCCCTGGGGGTTGGTTGTGATGTTGCTCGCTAGCGCTTTGACGCTCGTTGTCCCTCCCCTTTCAGGTAACGAGTCAGAAGCCCGGAGAGTCGCAGGTTGATGGCGATGCACTTTAGTTTCAGCTGTCTTTTTAGTTATATTTTATTTTGTACTCCACTTGAGACATTTTTAGACTTAAGAAGTTTATGTTCTAGAGTTGTAAAGGCTGTGTGCCTTGTTTCCTGTATCAGATATTATGTACTTTGAGACATGTTGAGATCTCCAGATTTTTGTTATTCATTTCAGACTTTGACTATGTATTCCAGTTTACTTGGTTGAGGAGATGTGTTAATTCGATGTTCCATCATTTCATCAAGTACTCGTTGTAAAACCTTTTACTTGCTTTGTACCTACACCTATTGTTGATTCCTCTAGAGAGATAGTAATTGTGATGGTAAAACATGTTATTGCACGGTGTGGTGCATGGCAGGTTTGATATTCTTGGTTTCACCTCGGACTGCAGCCTTGTGTGAACCCAGGGGCGTCACAATACTATATCTGAACATGGTTAAGTGGTTGTTAATTGCGGATAACGTCAAATCATCAGTTCTTATCCGAAAATAATACAACCAAAGCCTATAAATACAAGCCTAGGGCCTTCGTTTGCAAGGGGCTGAAATCAGAGTGTGAGGTGTTGTCAAATTGAAGAGTGGAGCACGAATTTCAGAGAGCTTAACAGATCTTAGTGAAGTTCTTTAGCATAAAGAAGGTGAGTTTGAGAGATTTGAGGCCCGTTTCACATTTCCTCCATATCAAACTTGGTTTTGATCTTGAGAAGAGTCGTAATCTCGCTTGGTTGAGATTATCACTTCTGTGATTACTTTCTTTGTGAAGTAAGAGCTTTGATCATCAATCTGTCAACCGGATCTAATCCGTAGCGATCCACGGACTAACACGTCCCCGACACAGGCAAAGATCTCACGTGAAGCAGCGGTTGATGAACGTCCGTTGTGTGTATTTTAAGGAGATTGTATTTTTTTTATTTTTTTTATTGTGTAAGAAGATCTTATAAAAAGATCGAATTTTCTCTTTTTTTGAATTTGTAATCGATAAACAATTGTAATAGATTCAATAACAATGAAGAAATTAATTTTCGATACAAACATAAGCAAGTGAGACAACCAGCTTGGAATACTAGAGCAATAATGCGAGGATCATCATGTGGCCAGCGTGTATGTCCAAGACTATGATCAATCATAACCAACTCTTGTCCTCTCTGCACAAAATGAAAACAAATATTACAATATAACAATGAATAGTTAATATGTGTCTATAAACTTATGGCTAAAAATAGAGAATCATTACCGATGTAAATGATATGCTCTCTGAACAATGGCGTTCCTGATCATAAAGGACTTCATCAGTAACCAGCCTGGGAAGCATCGTGTATATACCTGCACATATAATTATTAACTTATTAGTTTCTGCCAAATCAATAAGACTATAATAATAAAAATAGAGATAGAAATAGAAAATATTTTACTAATTAATTGCTATATACTTGCTCTTGATAGACAACGATACCTTTTATGCCCTAATTGATTACATTGTTCACATCTGATTTGTGACGCTACTCCTTCACGGCCTTGATCCATAGTACTTCTAATGCGTACAGAGTGAGGTCGTCATGCTTGTCTTTTGTATTGAGGTGATAATGTTGGCCTTCTTATTTTTATGATGATTTACAAACAATTTACTTCTAATGTTGTTTGTCTAGTGTTTGTGTTTTCGTATTTATTCTAGGAAAACAACGAGTTAGAGGATGGATGGAATAGAGCTTCAACGATCATATCCAATGGAGGTTGGCGGAATTGTGGAGTGAAGCCTATGCAATTCAAAGTTAAAGATCAAGTTCAAGCTTCATCCGCAAGTGTACCAAGTCAAGCTTATTGAAGATCAAGATCAGCTTGGGTAATCTAGTTTAAGTTTATATTATGTATGTTAGTACTTTAAGCTCAATCATATACACACACGTATTTGGTTTCTATGTATATATATAGTTATATATATACATGCATGATTTTGGGTTTTCATGTTTACAAATATGAAATTACATATTTCATATTTATTATTGTGATTTGGTTTAACTACTTAGATATAAAACAGATATATTTTCATATACATACTCATATGTTTCATTTTCTATTGTATTTGTAAAAATATTGTATTCTTAGTTTTTGGACTTAACAATAATCATATACATATTTTATTAAGTCTACATAATCATTGTGCAAAGTTTCAAAACATGGTTTAGCCAAAATATCAAAATTCACATGTTTACATTTTCATGTTTTGGCCTATTTTATAAAATAATGATATTTTTCATTTGGGAAATCTTTTTTGGAAACCAGTCATTGTAGCATGTTTATTATCATGTCTACAATCATTCTCCAAAGTTTTATATTTTTCTGAATTTATTTGATATTTTTAAACAGTGTTTTAAAATCAGAAAAATAGTTTTCAGAACTTCATTTTCATATATCAGTTCACGGTCGACCGCCACGGTTGATCGCGCCTGAGTCTTTTGCATTGTGGGTAGCAGAAACTTTCGCGGTCGACCGCCACGGTCGACCGTCAAGCTGAAATTCCTCGCGGTCGACCGCAGCGGTCGACCGTCAAACTCTCTGGAAGTTTTTCTTCTATTTTTTGTTCTTCGCTGTCGACCGCCGCGGTCGACCGCCGATTTGACCGTTGGACTCTAACGGCTAGTTTTCCAGAGCTGTTGCTGAGTTGGTTTTTTGGTCTTTTCTTATTTTTCTTTGGCTTTGGGTTGTTGTCTTGAGTTCTTATAAATACCCATCATCCCTCAACACTTAAAGCAACCAAAAGAGAATGTTTTAAAGAGTTTTAAAAGAGTTTAAGCTTGTTTTAAGTTTGTTTAAGGGTTTGGTTTATGAAGAAAGTTTTACAAGAGCTTGAGGAGATTATCAATTGTATTTTGGGCATTCAATCCATCTCTCTCTCTCTTGTCATCTAGAGAATTTTTTCTAAACTCAACTCTAGCTTTTATTTATAATTATTTGTTGATTATCATTTCTATTAAGCTAGAATTATATTGAGTTTAGTTTTGATTTATATCTCATTGTTACACACACCCACTTGAGCTTATTGTATCTTTCATACATAGTATATTTGGGTTGGTGAGTGTTGTAACATTTGAGTGTGAGCTTTCATTGTGTTCTCATCCATATTAGAGAACAATCAGTTATTGTAATTATGCTTATTGTGAGATTCACTTTGTAATACACTTGTACATCGAGAGAAGTGTGTGGCGAGAGTCAGGGATCATCCCAAGAGGAGTGGCGTCGGTTGACGAACCTAGGGAGAGGTTGTAACCGAGCACTTGAGGGAGACATGTCTAGTTTAACACTTGTGAGGGTGTAGAGTGGGATTGCAAGAGTGTTGATTGTAGAGTTTTGGGTAAACTAGAAAATCGAGTGTGAGGTGTAAACGTTATTCGGGTGAACGTAGAAAACCCGGTTGTGATAGTGGATTTCTCCCCGGAAGTGGGGAGCGGAGACGTAGGATGGAAGGTCCGAACTCCGTGATCATATTGCTTGTTTGAGTTTGGCTTAGCACTTATATTTGTTCATCTTTATAGACTTTCTCTCATTGTTTATTTCATCCACTATTACATTTGTTTATGTTACCCTTGTGTTTGCATATCCTTATATATATATCATATTGTATATCTCTTTGGTAGGATATATCATCTTGTGCTAGTTTATATATCCTTGCATATAATTTTATCATATAGGATATATTTTTTTTGCTCATATTGTTTATCCTAGCTTACATATCTTATTGTATTTCATTCTTGCTAGGATAACTTGTTAATAAGTTTTAATTAGCATAAAATCGGATTAGATTAGCATAAGACCCTAATCACCCCCCCCCCCCCTCTAGGGTCTAACAGATAATATATATGGTATATACAAATCCGACCAATAACGAGTATCGTCGGGAGGATGAAAACTCTCCTTAGAAGCCTTTCGATAATGATTTGTTGAATATCAAGCTGAATAATACCGATCATAAGCAATCTAGCACCACCATCCTGACTGGAACTAGCTGCTAAAACATGTTCACATGGTAATTTTTGTAATTATTATATACTATAAGTACAACTATACTCCTGGTCATATAGATGGAGGGTGTAAGTACCATCACAATTTTTAACCTCCCATTCATTGTCGTTGAATGGTTTAATTCTACATGTTCTGACAGCCACAATCATTTTCTACAAAATTATCTTATTTTTTGGAGTGTACTTACTCATCAAATTTGCACCATCACTACGTCTCTTATTAAAGTATGTGTTCAATCTATAAAATGTCCTTACAACTAAGGCTTGAATTAGCATAGCATAGACACCCTTAAGTACGCCATTAAAACTTTCAGAGCAATTAGTTATCATCATACAATAGCGCACTCCACCATCTTTACATAATGCCCATCGATCTTCGTATTGCGGCTTTAAGTTTTATTCAATCCAATTGTGTGCTTCAACTGATAGGGATTTAATTTTCTCCCTACAATGCTCATATACTAGTGAGTCAGTGGCACACTCGGTTTGCCATAATAAATTTTGTAAATTGGCCCCTCCATGTTTTTTCTTAAAATTAGCTCTTATATACCGCAAGCAATAGCGGTGATGATGTGGTGCACTCCACCCCTCGTGTAAGGCTCGTGGAATTCCTTTCATCCAGTCAGAAATAAAAGTAACAACTCTTGGACTTTGAATAGTTAGAATGTATATGTAAATAAATTGAAAAAACCACTTCCAAATCGATGTATTATCCACCTCTACAACTGCGAAAGCTATTGGAAATAGCTCACCATTTGTACTTTCCACATAAATACATTTCATTGATGCTTAAGAGCGGATGACAAAAAGAGAACCTTTTGATAATGGGCCCAAAATACCCAGATGAACCTCTCCATTTCCAGCGTGATCTCCTTAGACACTATCTTATATTCAGTACCCAGATTTTTCCTCTTAATTGCTACAAGATAATGATGAAGTAGTTGGTAAGATTCCTCCCAATCTCTAAATATTTTAGTCAACGCCTTCCTCTGTACATCATATGCTTTATACTTGGATATAGTTATTTTTTCATATCATATACCCTTGTAATTATCTGTCCCGGAGTAAGATCAAGTTCCCGCCTAACTTCGGGCATAATTAGCTGTATGATATAAGCGGAAGTTACTATTTTATGATCATTATTTACAGTCGGATTGCAACATGTATGAAGTATGCAATAACTTGAGATCATAAATTGCCCATTAGATTTTTTTCCTAACTGTATTAAGCTTCCATGGACACTTTGAATTTCTATCATCTACGGTACTTGTATTCTCTCTTTGACCTTTCTTATTAAAGTAGCATTTTACATGGTAGTTAGTTGTATTGGTTTTAACCGGCTTGAATTTGACCCGGTTCCTAATTGCCCATTCACGTATAGCGAAAACTAACCTTTTCTTATTCTTGAAAAGATCTCCTTTTTTTAAAGTGAAGTCCTCGGGTCGATCAAAATTAGGATCAGGCTCAACGAACTCAACTTGTGAGGCATTTATCCACTCGTCATTTTCAAATTCTTCTGGCAACGGTTCTTCAGACTCTACATAATCGTTGTTTACGCAATATTCATCCATCCAACTTACGTCATCATTTGTCTCTCCAAGTGCACACTGCATATTATCAAGACGTTCCTCCTCTTTAACATCTTCATTATCATCATCAGCATCTACATCCTCATCCTCTTCTATTATAGAATCAACCGGTAAATTAACTAAAACATGACCCAACACATTGTGGAACACGTCCTTGACATTGCACCCGAGTTATTTTTTAAGTTCAAGGCACTTTGAGATAACGAGATTTGATTTTTAAGCATGCGGGAGAACTCTCTGTGAACATATGAAACTTTGGCGACCCTAGACATTGGAATATTTTCAATGAACAACTCGATTGAGATTTATTTTTTCACAAGTTGTATCATGTCATTTAATTATTCATCATTGGTGATCTCTATAGAAATTGTTCTTTTTTATTTATTGGACAATTACAGAAGATCTTAATGGCATTTTCAACATGATTAATTCCAGTAACTCTGTATATTTGCTTCATCATTCTATCGAAATTGTAATTTCTAGGTAACATGAACACTTTTCTAGAGTCTCTGTTGTATGTAGGCATATATTCATTCCAACACTCAGTTTTCCATTGAATAAGCAAATGATTGATATTCCATTCGCCATTTTAACTGAAGAATTAAAATTTATCATATACAAATTAGATTTTTTTTTTCTATATTGATAATCATAATTAAAATATTTCCTCTAGATATACAATATTAACTAAACAATATAGAGAAGTTTATGGAAAAAAATAAGAAATTTATACATTGATGAACTTTTAGATCTCGTCGGTATTTGTTGGAAAAAATTATAATAAGAAAATGAAAGAATTGAATTTGATTTATTCCCTCTAACTACTTAGAAAAAGAATGTTTACAACTCTTAATCTCTAAATGATTACAATTTGAATTTTCGATTACAAAAGAGAAGAAGATTGACGGAGATCTTCCCCTTTGTTTAACCTGGGTTCTTCTTGGTGTCGATGAGATGTCTCCCTTGAAACTAGCGTCGAGTTTGCTTTTCGTTGATGATCCAAACACCTCACTTCACTAGAACAGTATCTTCTCCTCATGATTTGACGTTATGGAGAACTTGTAAAGAAAGTTTGAAAATTAACTCTTAACGAGTTTAGGAACTCAGAGCGAGTTTAAACTCTTGTAAAAGAGTTGATTTGAACCGAAAGTCGGTTATAGCAAGAACGAGCTCATTGTTGCTGAAGTTGAAGATGATCTCCGTTGAGGAATAATGCTGATCTCTTCAGGCCGTTTCTGATCCAAAAAATTCTAACCCCCAACTCGATTGAGTTTTCTCTTATTTATAAGGGGTTAAGAGGGTATAACCACCCCTTAAATCACTCCTAAGTGGGGTGTAACCACCTTAAATCGTGGGAAACGGTTTTAGAATCATTCAACTCATGTTTGAATGAGTCAAACGCCTTGATTTGCGTTCAGGGCATGAACATGCGTTTGAACGCATGCTTTAGATGATGCGTCAGCGTCCGAGCTTGAGTTGCATCCGTGGGTTTGAGTTGCATCTGTAGGCTTAAGCTGTGTCCGTGGGCTTGATAATCACATTTTATTATAATTTTATACCCTCATTATCTATTTTTAATGAATAAATATACCATTAATAACTGTTTTTATCTTTAATTGCAGGTTAATAAAGAAATAATAAATAAATACCCAAAAGAATCCAACTTCCTTATTTTTGTAACCTTTTATTGAAGTCCAGAATCAAGCCGAATAGCCTGTAGAAGCCGAAGAAAAAAAAAATCCAATATGAAGAGAAATTATATTCAAGATGGTTGGCCGTAAAGAAACGACGATATCTCCCAATCCGGAAGGCGAAATTTAACATATAATATATGAAAATCGCCTATCTTGATGAGACGAAGCCAATCGTGAAAAAAAAAATTTATTGGAGCATCGATGCGGGCATCGATGCGGGCATCGATGCTTGTATCGATGCCAAGTTGTTCAGAATTCATCAACGGCTGAAATTGCATTCTTGGGGCTCAAGTTTGATCCATATACTCTCATTTACTGATGTTTACTATAAATAGGGGTAGAGAGTGAGAGATTAGAGGTGTGAAAATTTTTATAACTCCTTTTGGAGAGGAGGGTTACTCTTAATTGAGAAGGTCTTCCAAATTTGTAACTTTTTGTTACAATTAATAAAAGAATTTTTTTCACCACTTTAAATTTTTCTTTTCTTCTCTTTGTTGGATGATGAAGATGAAGATGAAGATGGAGATTAATTTGAAGATTTTTTTTTTCTTTTTTTCTCTTTTATTGCTTATTAGTTTAGATTTATTTTCATGCTTGTAATTAGATTTTATTTTCTTGTTTAAATGACCAAGAGGCTAGAACCCTCTTGCCTTAGATTTATTTTATGCTTATAGATTAGATTTATTTCATACTTATAGAGTAGATTTATTTTCTTGCATTTAATTCTTGCAATTTATTTTGTAGTTTAGATTTTGTAATTTATTTTGTAGTTAGATTTTAATTTCTTGCACTATTCACCTTGAGGCTAGAACCCTCTTGGTTTAGTTTTTTTTTTTTTTTTGATTCACTTTTAGGCTAGAACCCTCTAGGGAATCACCATTTTCTAAGAAGTGGATTCCATTCTAGATTACCCATATCTTTAATTGAATCCACCATCTTTACTTTCTTGAATTTTATTTTCATTCTTGATTTTCCTTTTTGATTCTTGATTTTATTCATCTCTCCTTATGAAAATCATTCATTCATTATCACATCCACTCTCACTTACATTTTGTGGCTATTTACACACTATCACCTTCTTAATCTCTTCAAAATCACATTCACTCATCACTCCTATTTGTCACATACACAACATAAGAACCGATTTTATATTTTCTCCTACAAAACATCTTCCTCGTGGGATTGATATCTTTATACTATAACTTGATACGGTTGTACACTTACAATAGTTTTTGGTACATGTTTATGCCGCATCAAGTTTTTGGCGTCGTTGCCGGGGAGGGTGCTTAAGTTGGTTTTAATTATTTTAGTTCTTTAACTTGTGTGTTTCTTATGAAAGAACTACTTGGAGATTAAAGATCAAGGATTTGGAGATTCGCTTGTGGTAAGTCTTCTTCCTAATATTTTCAATTCAACAACTTTAGCTAGTTTCTCACAATTAGTGACAATTAGGATCTAAAAAAAAGATTTTATTTTCGTTGACCATAATAAAATTCACCCTCCACTTTGACATTGACTAACAAGATAATAAATCCAAACAATTTTCTCCCTTCTCATTTGTCTGATTATTAACCCTAAAAAAATATTTTCTTTTTACCATCCTTTTTAGTCACTTTTAATAACTAGGGTTGCATTTCATATAGTTAGTAGGAATTAACTAAAGTGATTTGAGCATCTTGGTTTGGCACACACTTGAAAATATTTTTAAGAGCAAAACCACATAATCAAGATAAGGTGAGGGATTTCATCACCCTTTCCTTAGCCCAAAAATCACAAATTCCTCACTACACAACCCAAGCCTAATAAAACTCATTAGACGTTAGCCATAAGGAATCGAGCTCAATAAGGAATAAAGAATCTTTAGGTGAACCGGTTTAAGTTTTCTTGGATTAGTTGGTGTCTAAGGCAGGGTTTAAAGGTTGCGTAAAGCGCTCTGCAAGGAACGAGGTACTTTATCGATCTCTGATCAACCTTTGTTCCTATCCTTACCTGTCTAACTAACCGATTAAAACTTTTATCTTTTCATTTAAGAAATTTTTGGTTAGGAGCTGGTCTAGCTGAGTTAGGCTTAATCCTAGAGTTAGCATGATTGAAAAGTGATTGTTTTTTATTTGTTTTTCCTTTTTCTTCAAAAAAATAAGAAAAAACTAACTTTTATTTTTTCTTTAAAAAAAAGTATGAAAAGAAATTGGTTTTGGTGCATGCAAAACATGGATTAGGGACAATACACATCGTCAAATTCGTTTTGAACAAATGGCTAATCCACATGTTTTTCAAAATTTATGTTATCCCAATAGGATTGAAGTCTCCAATGAAGCTTGGGGGTTTGTAGAGAGCCTATCTCAGTATTCGGTGAATGATCTATTTTTTCCAACCTACAATCCAGGTTGTGCAAGTTACACAAATATTGCATGGAATCAGGGAAACCACTCCTGAACTCAAAACTTCACTCCCTCTTCGACCCAATATTTTCCTATGGGAAATACAGTTCCTTTCAATTCTCATCCATAATTTCAACAACCCAGTTTTTCACATCAAAATCAGTCTCCTCATCATCAAGTTATAACTCACACTCCTCTTGATACAGATCATGATGAATGTCTTAATATTTTGGAAAAATGTTTTGAAATCGTAATTAAGGCCTCCACACTAGCCACAGATATGTTAACTCAAACATCCTACACGATGAACTCCTTTATGCAATCAACCGAACTCATATTTAACTCTAACACTCAAGCCATAGCTAGATTAGAAACCCACATTGACCAACTAGCTAGTACCATAAGTGAAGGAGAGGAAGGAGAAATTCTGAGTCAACCCATGGTCAATCCTAAGGACACTCAAATGAATGCACTACAGTCAGGAAAACAGGTCGATAATCAGGAAAGAACACCTTTAAACCAAATTCTTGTTTTAATCCATTCTCCTTCTGATAACTCAATTCAGGAAAGACCAGAGGAAGAAGAAGAAGAGTCAGATCCAAGTTCTGAGGAAATTTTTGGTGAGGAGCTGAAAATATTAGGAGAAGCAGATCAGGTTTGTCAAAATAAGGAAACTGTGTTAAACAATTGCTTTTTTGAACTAAATTTTGAAGAACTCTTTCTTGATGAACTAAGATTTTTGGAAAATAAACAACAACCAAATTTTTACACATCAACCATGAATCATGGGGTTGAGGAAATTGTTAAAGAAAATTTGGTTGTTAGAAAACGAACATTCATAAATCAAGAATCAAAGTTCAAAACGCATGACACCAAAAATACCTACCTTCCATTGCCACAAGAATTATTGAACACCCTGATATGCTTGGAATTTCAGCATAGTATTGATTATATCATTTTGAATTTGTTTAAAACACGGGGAAGAATTTTCAGCAATAAGGTAGGATTCAATGTAGAACATGAGCTCTTCATGTTGAATATTTTATTCTACATTGTTTATTTTGTTTATTTCAGCATAATAAAATCTTCTCTTATTTTAGAGTTTCTTGTTCAGTTGTAAAAAAAAGATAAAAAAAGAAAAAAAGAATAAAAAGAAGAATAAATTTTTGATTCTATCCTCGTCAAACCAAAGGTAATTGCAGATTTTTATCATCCGACCAAATATAAGTGCTTTACTTCTTATCTGCTTTACTTTGTGCGTCATAGAGTTTGCATTGATGATAATGCAAAATTTAGGTGTGGGGTGGAAATTAGTTATTTTTTCTCTTTATTTTATATTTTTAGTTGCATTTTTGTCATTTTCCCCCTTTTTCTAAAAAAATATTATCGTCACTTGCCAAATTGATAGAGTTATGTAGTAATTAATTTATTTGATAAATTTTAAATCTCCAGTTATTATTTACTCAAGTTTACCTTTTATGATAACTTTAAATAAATTTCTTAAGAAATGATTTTCAAAGTAGTATACTTTACTTAAGCCTTAACTTAGAGTTTTATTTAAAATAATAGAATTTATGCATGCTTAGCTTAGAGTTAAAAATAATTTTTTAAAATGTCTTGACTTACATATTTTTCAGAATATATATACATATACATATAAAAAAATTGCAAAAGAAGAGTGCTAAAAATGGGCACCAAAAGAAAAAAAAAAGAAAAAAAACTCTTGAATTCAAGGTGATTCTATCTTATAAAGCCTAAGCTGACCGAGTAATTAAGCCTAAGAAATATTTTCATACTTAATGACCTAAGCCCAATTGGGTTGGGATACATTGGCCCAAAACTCGTTAGATGGTCGCCTAGAAAGCTCATTAAAGTAAAAAAAAATCACCAAGAAAGAAAGAGTTAAAAAAATAATATAAAAAATAAAAATAAAAATAAATGTTTTATATATATAGTTATATTTGTATATATGGTCTTGGAAAATATTTTAGATCAAGCAACTTGAATATTATTTTAAACAAAGAGTTAGCATGTTCTTTTTAAAACTTTTAAATTAAATTTCTAAGTTTGGCTTTGTTTTGTATTGCTATAATGAGAAGATTTTCTAGGAAATTTACCTTACAGTTATATATATAAATATTTTCTTGAGTAATAACTAGCTTCAATTATCAAGTAAATTTAGTTATTTAATAACTTCTTTAATTTGGCAAGATGGCCAAATTTTGTGGGTATATTCACTGTAAACCCTCACGAGACTACAACTCGTCCACTAGGGTAACCTAAGGGTTTAAAGGCTTGTTTTATGCGCTAAATACAACCGTGATTTTTACGAAAGTGAGTTAGGTTTTCTTTTATTTTTCTTTCTTTGCTAGAGGACTATCAAAAGTTTAGGTATGAGGGTATTTGATAATCATATTTTATTATAATTTTATACCCTCATTATCTATTCTTAATGAATAAATATACCACTAATAACTATTTTTATCTTTAATTGTAGGTTAATGAAGAAATAATAAATAAATACCCAAAAGAATCTAACTTTTTTATTTTTGTAACCTTTTATTGAAGCCCAGAATCAAGCCGAATAGCCTGTAGAAGCCGAAGAAAATAAAAAAAATCAAATATGAAGAGAAATTATATTCAAGATGGTTGGCCGTAAAGAAACGATGATATCTCTCAATCCGGAAGGCGGAATTTAACATATAATATATGAAAATCACCTATCTCAACGAGATGAAACCAACTGTGAAGTCAAAATTTTTATTGGAGCATCGATGCCAAGTTGTCTAGAATTCATCAACAGCTGAAATTGCATTCTTAGGCTCAAGTTTGATCCAAAGGCTCTCATTCACTGATGTTTACTATAAATAAGGGTAGAGAATGAGGGGTTAGAGGTGTGAAAATTTTTGTAACTCCTTTTGGAGAGGATGGCTACTCTTAATTGAGAAGGCCTTCTAAATTTATAACTTTTTTTTTATAATTAATAAAAGAATTTTTTTCACTACTTTAAATTTTTCTTTTCTTCTTTTTGTTGGATGATGAAGATGAAGATGAAGATGAAGATGGAGATTAATTTGAAGGTTTTTTTTTCTTATTTCTCTTTTATTGCTTATTAGTTTAGATTTATTTTTATGTTTGTAATTAAATTTTATTTTCTTATTTAAATAGCCAAGAGGCTAGAACCCTCTTGCCTTAGATTTATTTCATGCTTATAGATTAGATTTATTTCATGCTTATAGAGTAGATTTATTTTTTTGTATTTAATTCTTGTAATTTATTTTGTAGTTTAGATTTTATAATTTATTTTATAGTTAGATTTTAATTTTTTGTACTATTCACCTTGAGGCTAGAACCCTCTTGGGTTTAGTTTTTTTTTTGTTTATTTTTATTTTCTTTGATTCTCCTTTAGGCTAGAACCCTCTAGGGAATCGCCATTTTCTAAGAAGTGGATTCAATTCTAGATTACCCATACCTTTAATTGAATCCGTCATCTTTACTTTCTTGAATTTTATTTTCATTCTTGATTTTCCTTTTTGATACTTGATTTTATTCATCTCTCCTTGTGGAAATCATTCATTCATTGTCACATCCACTCTCACTTACATTTTGTGACTATTTACACACTATCACCTTCTTAATCTCTTCACAATCACATTCACTCATCACTCCTATTTGTCACATACACAACATAAGAATCGATTTTATATTTTCTCCTACAAAACACCTTCCTCGTGGGATCGATATCTTTATACTATAACTTGACACGGTTGTGCACTTGCAATATTTTTTGGTACATGTTTATGCCGCATCAGGGCTTGAGCTGCGTCCATGGCTACGACCATGTTGCGTCTGCGTCTATGATTGTGTCACGTTCGCGATGGTGAACACAACGCCTAGAAGCTGCGTTGGTACTGTGTTTAGTGGCTGAAAACACTACGTTCGTGTTGTGTTTGAGCTGCGTTAATAGCTGAAAATACAGTAATTGCGTTGCTTTGACTCTAGAACGCAATCACTTGTGTTTCACCTCTGGGATGCAGGGATATGAATTTTGCGTCTTGGATTGAAGAGATCGTTGACTTGTAATCTCTTTTGTCAGAGCGTCGCGACGATCGTTGTTTTGCAATCTTCGCTTTAGCTCTTTGAAATGTGAGCAAAACTTATTATTGGTTGTGAAGACTATTAATCAGAGCTTTCATCGGTTATCGTGAAGGTCGTTGATTTGTAACATTCATCGATCTACGCGAAAGTCTTCAAATTATAGCCTTCTAGAAGTCGTTGAGTTGTAACTCCCCTTGTTGATGTTTGATGGGGATAAGCTATCTGTTGTGATTATTTTTGACAGCCTACAGTCAGTGACGGAGAGAATAGATGGCGTTAACGTCGGATTTGAGGGAGGAAGAGGTGATATAGGTTTGGGAGGGGGAGAGAGAGAGAGAGAGAGAGAGAGAGAGAGAGAGAGAGAGAGAGAG
>BQKN01000699.1:104703-117568 GCA_022839385.1 Asparagus kiusianus | reverse complement strand
AAGTTGTATCAAAAGCAATGTCTTTTGGGTTTTTATGTTGTTTGGAATTTACAATGTCTTTGTCTCTATTTCTCCTTGGTTAATTAAGTCTTTTTATATATATATATGCAGGGTATCTCACCCTGTTTTTAGTTTCAAAAAAAAAATTTACAAATCCAGTTGATTTATTTACACTTACAACTCAATTTCCATCCAACCAAATAGCCCCTAATATCAAACTGAAAATGAGATTTGAGTGTTCTATAAGGCACCTTGCTTTCTCGTGTTGATCCGTTTTACTTGCATAATTGAGCTTCACTTTGTCATCTTTTACATTAAGATACGTTGATGAGACGTTTTACATAGATTAGTGACACTATTTTGGATGTGGAATTCTTCTTAAATTCATTGATGAAGTTGTATCAAAAGCAATGACGTTTAGGTCTTGATAATGTTAGAAATCTACAAAGTCTTTCCCTCGATTAATCATTAGGCAAGTAAGTCGTCTTCTTAATTTCCGTTAAGTAATAATAACTGAATACAAAAACAAATGTTGCATTAACTTTTTTTTCCCTCTGTTGGTAAATGTTGTATTAACTTACTATTGAAGAATCAAGTAAGTAAAATAATAACTTTCCCCCCTAGAAATCATATTATATATATTTAAGGTTAATTTCATAAACCAGCTTATATTTTCAATTTACATTTAGCCTACAGCTTCGGTGCTCCATGAAAAATTGTTGGAGCACCAGTGGCATATCTATAAATATATTCCTTAAAAATAGCTCTCACATTTCTAGATAGATAGATTTGGTAGTTAGGAGGTGTTCCACACCAAAAATTGTAATTAACTATAGGTTAAAAGGTTACTTTAGGAAATACAATTTAGGAGAGAAACCGAATTGTTGATTAGTTATAATTCTTCAACTAACTAATTTCAATTTAGCATAATCCTCTACCGTGGCTTTGTTCATGTGCTTTCAACTAGAACTTCTAATTTTGATTGCTGAAGAAAATTAGTTAATTGCTTACTTTCACTAGTATCCACGGATTCATTGCTGAAAGAAATTTAGCTAATTTTTGCTAGTCTTATTTGTCCTCTTGATTAATTACCTTTTATATATTGTTTATAAAAGGCAACAACGCATCCTATTCTCCAAAATTTCTCGTGAAGAGGCGCTATGAAAGGTATCCCCATCTTTTTCCTTTTAATTTCTTTTAATTATATAGAACATTATGCTATGCTCATTGTTCTTTGCCTCTATAAAGGCATTGGATGATGATTAAAAGACTCTAAAGTAATTATGTCATGTGATGAGAAAGGAAAAAAACAACAGAGTGGTTGTGTTTAGGATAGAAAGCAATTAAAAGAGAATTTTGAAAGACTAAAATACCCTTTCTTATTTTAGCTCATTTGTTTTTTTTTTTTTGTCAATTTAAAAATTAAAAAAGAAGCCTATTTTTGAAGCACCAAAGCAAACCTCTTACATTTAAACTACCTACAAAGTTAGTTTTATTACCAATCAACCACCTGACCCTCTCTGTTGCTAAAATTTCCTTGAAATTTCAACAAGAGAAATTTTAGCAAACAAAGTGACGCATCAGCTAGCAAGATTTGGGCGACATTTAAATATTATGAGTGTTTAGCTCGAAGAGTTATCTAAGGAGTTTTTTAATGCTGATTTAGCTGATTCATATCGTGGTTTCCACCGGTATGTGGAGGATCATCATTTCCAAAGAAAGAGTATAAATTGAAAATATAGGATGATTTACATAAAATGACTCTAAATATAAGTTGGTTTCCAAGGAGAAAAAGACCCTAAATTATAATTTAGATGTTAAGGAGTGGGACGATCCAATTCTCGTGACACCCTACTAATGTAGTAGACAAACATCACTCTTGTTAAAAAATCTTAATTAATTAAATAAAGTGCTTTATTAGTTAAACCTAACTCATTGAGAACTTGTACTGATTTCATTGTTAACATTTAAATAAATCTCGCTTTGCTCTAGAATGTAATATCTGCTAGAAATTTCTTGCACTACCTTAGATTCTGCAGAGAACTATCATTCAGCATTAAACATCTCAAAGTATTGTCAAATCAAACTTTTAACGGGAAGTATTCAACATCCTATGGGTGCATCGAAAATGTTTAGGGAGACTGCTTCAATTTCCAAATAGTTTCAAGATCCAAAATATAATGGTTACTTATTCTTTGTATCAAACTGAGAGCTGGCAAAGCACATCTGGATTTGGGTCAGGCTGGCCAATGGGAAACAATGTCTACTTCAATTTGTGAAATTGGGTTGAGCTAATGATAAGATTATGTAAAGCTAAAATCTCTAAGCATTATACATGATTCATGACTCCATATTCTTTTTAAGGGTTAATTTTTTTTACTATTAAAAGAGTAAAAAAAATTAAAGTTCACTGAGGAAATGTAGTTCACAATTGGGCCAATATTAAGCCCTAGGATCCCTACATCCCAATTTGACACAATTAGTTACACTAATGGGAATGCGATTAACCCTTCCTTTAATACTCTCATGATTGAAAGCTAATTTGTACTGTTCCAAGGTTCATTGTAGCTATTAAACAATGTATATATATAGATAAACATTGGTTGGGTATTATGGTGTTTTTAATTGCCAAAGTATGACCCTTTGCCAGCAACGGACATGCGTCCCCTACATGCACCGTTCAAATCGAATTGACGGCCAAGACCACCAGGAATCCCGACTTAGCCGACTCGCAGAGTCGACATCTCATTAGATCGACTTGCAGGGTGGTACTTGTCGGTCCTCTTATCTACGATGACTTGCTAGAAGCACACTCGACCAGTTATTCGACACCTTGCAAGGTCAACTTGAAAGACGTTACTTCTCGATATCCCTCGCTACAAGCTAGAGGACGAGTTCTTGTAGATAATATAACAAAAGAAATTATTGCAGATATTTGGAGAAGTTAGCAGTCCCTAATCAACCTCACCCTCGTTATATTATCTGTTTGATTATTAACATCAATAGTGGGTGAAGTCTACTAAATGAGGCATGTGGTCAATGCGACATGTATTGCGCAAAGTTAGAGGAACACTGAATCATGATTAAAGACCAATTAACCATTGGTCAAAAACTAACTTAAAGCTTGATATTTGGAGAAATCTTTGAAAAAAAATTATTTAAATTTTATTGTTGCATTGAAGTGAACAGAAAAGATATGTCTTAGCTCTCAACTGATTCTTCGAGCAATAATATCATAACTCTTCTGTCAAATGCTATCTCTGAACATTAATGTGGAAGGCAAATAGAAAAATCCATCAAAAAATGGTATGAAATAAAAAAGATGAGAAATTTCAGTAGTGCTATATTATAATTGATTCCATTATAATCAAGCTGGGGTCATCTTGGTGAGGGCTCATCCTGGTCTCTTAAAAAAATAAAGTAATTCATTATACTAAGAGTATATTACAATTAACCTAATGTTTTTATTAAGGGAAAAATGTGTCCAGACCCCAAAAATAAAAACTTCGTGTGACTAGCCCCCTTGTACTTTGCCCCATGTGTATAAGCCCCAAATACGCATAGTATTTGTGACGAGGCCCCGAAGTGTCTTTTTTCAGAAAAAGCCCAGCGGAAGTTATGGTCTTGCCCCTCTGATGGGACTGAGCGCGGTTGATGCGCCCCATTCCTTTTCAGGTACACTCCCTCTCTTTCTCTCTCTTCCACCTTAGAGCCTCAAAAACTCTTCATCTTCCTAATTGCTCTACGGATTTTAACAATTCTAGGGTTTTCGCCGGAAATATGTCGTCCAGCTCGTCCATGGAAGGATCCAGTAACGACTATGAGGTCGTTCATCGAGCCGAGTCGAAGGGCAAAGATGGCTCATCGGCGGTTGGCAGCGCGGAGGAAGCTACGCAAACCCTAATCGAAATGCAAAAGGAGGCAATACAATGTTGAGCCCAGAAAAGAAGGAGAACGTCAATGGT
The DNA here is from genome assembly GCA_022839385.1 of Asparagus kiusianus. Lineage (NCBI taxonomy): Eukaryota > Viridiplantae > Streptophyta > Magnoliopsida > Asparagales > Asparagaceae > Asparagus > Asparagus kiusianus. The sequence continues at coordinate 113,603 of BQKN01000699.1, read as the reverse complement.
TGGTCGTACGAACAAACCCCCTCAAAAAAACAGTAAGTGTTATGTTATTCAGCAATGGCTAGGTTTTACGCCAATATTGTTAGTTCTAGTTTGTGACCAATGTTAGTTCTAGTTAGAATCCAATGTTAGTTCTAATTTGAGTCCAATGTTAGTTCTAAATTTGAGACCAATGTTAGTTCTAGTTTGTATCCAATGTTAGTTCTATTGAACATGCGCGTTAGCTCTATTTTGTTCCCGTTAGTGTTAGGTCTAATATGAGTTCATAGGTCTTATTGAACTTACAAATTCGAAATCCATTTGCAGGAAAAAAAATTTGCTCTAACAGGTGTAGGAGGAGAATCCCTAAGGTTAACTGCCAATATCGGGGCCTATTGGGAATTCAAGAAGCGCATTTCCCCGAAGATTCGTCAGTGGCATAGGGATGCATACTGCGATTCTATATTTTAGCATTATATTTTATTTGGGGCTCTTGCGCCTGATCAGCCCACACTTGAGCTGCTGTTGAGCTTTTTTGACAGAGATAATAACACATTCTCTATACCTGATTTAAAAAGTGGGTGTCTCAAAAATGTTAGTTTTGATTTGCAATGGGTCCATAACCATACTCATTTCATAATTTATGGGGAAGTCATAAGTAACAATCGGGACTCAGGAAGCAGAATATGGGTGGAATACTTCGCTAATCTTTTCATTTCTGAAGAGGGTAAGAAGTTAAAAAAAGCAAAAACCACCCAACGTAAACACCTTGAAGGGCTACTGGAACGGCGGGACATCCAGAATTTTGTTCTGTTACAAATCCTGTACCAATACTCTATGATATGGAGTCCCAGAGCCCGGGAAGGTATCCCTAGACCCTTACTCAGGTACCTGGATAGCATTGAGAGGATCAATTTTGTTGCATGGGCCAAGTTCTTTTATGATGAAATTATCAGGGACATTGGAGTTGCTTTGGAGGGAAAGAAGAAGCAAAGGGTCATATATGTCCCAGGTTGCATGACACTATTGTGTGTAAGTTCCTTATTATACTTATCTTGGTTCATTCTAGTTCGTACCTATGCCTTGTTAGTTCTAACTTATTCTATGTTAGTTCTGATGTATACCATGTTAGTTCTATTATGTACCATGTTAGTTCTGTTGCATATTTTGTTAGTTCTAATTTGTATCGTGTGAGTTCTAATCTGAACGTGTTAGTTTTAAGATATACCATGTTAGTTCTATCTGCACCCATGTTAGTTCTATCATAGGGCATGTTAGTTCTGTTGCATATTTTGTTAGTTCTATTTTGTATTGTGTGAGTTCTAATCTGCCCGTGTTAGTTTTAAGAACTAACAATATTAGTTATATCTGCACCCATGTTAGTTCTATCATAGGGCATGTTAGTTCTGTTGCATATTTTGTTAGTTCTATTTTGTATCGTGTGAGTTCTAATCTGTACGTGTTAGTTTTAAGAACTAACAATGTTAGTTCTATCTGCACCCATGTTAGTTCTATCATAGGGCATGTTAGTTCTACCTGGACTCATGGGGTTCTAACATAGTTTATGTTTTTTCTAATTTATGTCTTTAGTTTGGTCTAGTCTAGTATTGATTGTTAATGCTAAATATATTTGCTACAGCTTTGGTACTACAAGATAACTGGCATAAAGAAATATGCCATCGTAGACACCTCCAGACCTCTAATGACAAACTGGGCACTAGAGGAGGCGAAAGTCCCATCTATGAGGATGGGGACAATTACGACAAAGGCTAAGTCAGCGTCAATATCTTTTGTCCATAGGCCTATTGCGGAGGTTGCTTCTCCAGGTCATGTTCATACACTTCCCGCTTCACAGAGGGGTGAAGTTCCCACTGCATAGAGGGGTGAAGTTCCCACTGTACAGAGGGGTGAAGATCTTCATCAAAAGCGTCAGGCAAAGAGGAAGGCTATCCAGGAAGAAACTACTAAGAACTTCTCAATAGGCTACGTAAGTATCCTGTTATGTTAAGTCATACTCATTTCACACTAACTGCAAACAATATCCTAATTATGTGTAATCCTACTTAAAATTATAATCTCGTGTCAATAACAGATCATGGCAAAGCATATTGACGTTGCTTTTGACGATGAAGAGGAGATCATTGTTCTTCCCATTGAGCAGCAACTCACATTTTGGAGAAATTCTACTAAATTTCTCAAGCGACTACTTGTTGCTACAAAGCAGACCAAGAGTAAATATTGTAAAGAATTCATGATTGAGATCAACAGGCTAAACATGATAATTGAAAAGTTTGGAAGACATGATGAGGTTATAGACCCGATGGTGCTTAAGGCAAATATCAAATAGAAAATTGCAAATAAAATTAGGAAGAAGCGAAGGGAAGCTCAAGAGGAACATAAACCCAAAACAAGCAGTTCATATAAGGAAGAGCCCACCATGCAAGAACATGTACATAAGATTGTTGAAGAGGATGTGAAGCTTCCTGCTGACGATGAGGCAATAGAAGAGGAGCTTGTTACTTCTCCAGGGGAGGGGGTATATAGTAAGGTTGACCCGACTGTAGATAGTAAGGCTGAGGATAGTGTAGGTAAGGAAGATGAGCATATTGAACATAAAAATTTTATTGTAGATAACAAAGATTTTGATAAGGGTCCTGTTGATGGTGTAGATAAGGAGGAGGATATTGTAGATAAGGAGGAGGAGAATGCAGATAAGTTGGAGGAGCATGTTGATAGAGAAGGGGAGAATGTAGATAGTACGGTTGACGCGAATGTAGATAGTAAGGCTGAGAATAATGTATATATGGAGAAGGAACATGTGGATAGGGAAGAGGATCTTGTGAATATTAAACATGATCGATGTGGACAAACTTGTAGAAGTTCTAACGAGCAATGTGGAAGCAAAGGGTAGACCACAGCCAAGAAGGGTAAGCAGGAGATCTAAATGGAAGAGGACCCCATATACTGAAGGCAAAAGAAAGAAAAAGGAAAAAATTATACTAGATATACTTGAAAGTCCTGAACCAAAAGTAAAACTAGTTGACAAAGTTACTTATTTTTACCCCGGTAATCAAATCCCCACTTGGGATGCGTTGAGTTTGAAGCCAATGACTGATGAAGAGGTAGCTCTATTGGGAGAGCTGAATAAAGATCTTCCAGACTCTACATTGTTTAACTTACGCATAATAGATAGCACATGTGCTTTTATACATAATTTAAAGATACCATCTCCAATAGGCATGCACTTAATTCGCAGGTCAACTCAACCATATTAAAAAACAGGAATTAATTCGTATTGAATGTCCACAACTTTTAATTCAGACAAAGGATCTGAAAACAATTTTTTAGCGTTCCATCGTGATCATCCCTAAAAGCATGAAAACAATTATTCTTGACTTACATACCCTAGTTTGCATGGAGAATACATTTAGACCTGAACTCGTACAAGGTTGCACACCAACTATATGAGTTACGGGGAAATCCGTCCCCAAGGTAGCAATCTCAGTAACTGGCCAACCGACAGCAGTTCAGGGGGCAGCACTCCTAGTGGAGGTCTTAGCTGGATGTGCCCCGGACTAAAATTTAAATTTACAGTTTATATGGGTAAGGCTAAATTAAATACGCTTATTTGTGTCCTTGATGTATAGCTCATATATTTTTCAATCCTATCCAGTTTCCAGCATTATTTGCTTTTTATTCGTATATATTTTTATCTTCTTCATTTGGGTCCATATTCGATTTTAATAGATATTTGGATATTGCCTTTGATCTTTGCAACTTTTATAATTTGATAAGATCAGAATTTTATCATGACTAGTACGATGCACGTGCTTTGCACGTGTGTCTATTTTCATGTTTATATGTAGGCTATAAGTCTGCATTGCAATGATAATTTTATGTATCTAATGTACAATTTTATTATATAATAGTATTTCAAATTAGTTTGATTTGTATTAACACTTTATTAGATATCAAATCAGTTTTTCCAATCATAAAATTCATACATTCTATTTAGGGTAAATTTCACGAATGGCCCAGGATAAAGCCCTCAAAATTTTAAAATGTCACAAAACTCTTTACGTTTTAAGGTTCTCAGCCAATTTCACCCATGAGTAATTTCAGGCAAGGGTAATTTGGTCTTAACCCTAAAAAATTAACTCAATTTAGAATTTTTAATGGAGAAAATTAGTATCCTTAATATATATATTTCTCCGTCATTACCTTGTTCTTAATACAACATTGACATAGAAGAGAATTTTTTTATAATAAACTTAATAACTCAAGTTCAAAAATTTTTTACTTAGCAAATAATTTATTCTAATTTGTTTTTCAAATGCTAGTTTATTAACTCAAGATTTATAATTAATTAGTTTTTATCATAATTTCACCAAACGAATAGCTACTTTTAGGTTCATAAATTTCAATAAAAATGTTATGATATAAGAACTAAGATGCTAAAATAGATCGCCAATGCAAGAGATCAAATCACTCTTTGTCAATCAAATCAACATTCATTTTTAAAGATTAAACAACAAATCAAATTCTTCTAATCAATATTTAAAAAAAAGATAAAAAAGATGAATAGATTTGCGACCTTGTATAATTGTCAATATACTCTTTATTTTTTATTTTCCTTTTCATCATTCAATTTTATTCCACCAACTTTTTTAGTGAATCTGATATGAATATGTCGTTATAATATATTAAATTGACTTAGTTATTAATTAAATTATTAAATTAATTATAATTAATTTACTAATATAGAATAATTTTAGCCTCAAACTAATAAGCTACATAATTAAGATATGAGTTTTTTTTGTTTTTTTAATTCAATGCATGTAATCATGTAAAAAATCACTAAAACCTCATAGTAAACAAAATGCCGCACGATTATGGTTTGAGAAAAAAATAGAATGCAAAAATGTATAGAAACTTTAATTATTATTTATTAAATGAATCACATATTTTTACATCATCTCCAAAAAAGGACAAAAAATAATTGAACACCTTAGATCTTAGTCTATAGCAATGTTGATCAAGAAAAGAACATGAAAATGATAAAAATCGTAGATAAAGTAAGCTTAAAAATGCCAAAGTCGCAAGCAGCAAAGAGAGCTAAATTTGGCTCTTTTCTTCTCAATCAAAATTTTAATTACGAATTAGAATATTGATTGGAAAATTTTGATAAAATTTTCTTGTTATTTTTAGTGATTTGGTAGGAGAGAAATAGTTGTAATGTTTATTTATCATTAGTGCGCATAAAGTTCTGTTAGTGTACATATTTTAAACTTTAGATGTCGTTATCTAAAATAGCCCAGTAACTTATATTTATACTGTGACATTTTAGTTTCACAACTAAACCAGTCATTCAACGTATAGTATATTTAGATTTTAGTTTAACTAAACAATCAATGCAGTTAGAATAGAATTTTAGTTGTTGAGTCGGTTCTTCAACAAAACTTTCAAATTTATGAAGTACAGTTTGCTCAATGAGCATGAGTGCGACTTAAGAATAGCTAGGGTTACGACATTTCTCATACAACTATATATGTTTACAACATTTCTTATAGAAGTAAAACCATAATTGAATTTTCTGATATGAAAAATATCCCCAGTAAAACGTAACAATATAATTGGAGAAAATCAAAGGGGTAAAAAAATTATATGCAGTGATTGCTGTTAGTGCCACAGCTTGGGAGTACAAATTGCTAAGTGTAGATAGAATCCAATAAATAAAGCACTAATCTAAATATGCGTTTGTTATCATAACCATCTAGCATTATTTTTCACAACAATAAGAAAATTATAATAATACTATGAACGACGATTAAAATTTTACTAACCTTTGATGTGTCTTCCTTCTCTTCCTCTACTTTTCTCCAGGTTCTAATTTCTATTTGATGTGGGATAGTTGGATTTGAGGAAATACGATCAATTTATAGGAGTCGAATGACTTTTGAGTTATAAACTAAAATTTTCATTACTAACAATGCATAATTGATGTGTAAATGAGTTTTTTTGTAACTGTAGTGGAAATAATAATAACCATGATAAGAATATCGGCTACTGTTTTTGTAACTCATGATTTGATGGTATTTTAATATATGTGCATTCTTAAGTTACTAAAAAAACTATTAAATAATTCAATCTCATAACTAAAATGCCTCTTAAATAATGGAGAGAGTGGAATGTGCTTGTTGTCAACTCTCACATCATTATATTTGTAAGTAAAATATTATTGTTTTATATAAACTAAAAAATTTATTGAATAAAAGGATAAATTTTCAAAATAGATGAGTTAGTGGAGGAGTGTTATGAGTGGGTGATTAATTGAAAAACTAATGACAATCAATTGGGAGGTTATGAAAAATTGAGCATGTATGTCTTCATGTATGTATGCATGCATGGAGGGAGGTTATAAAAAAATTGAGCATGTATGTATGAATGGATGTATTGGAGGGCATTTTAGGTAGAAATGTTTTAACATGGCAACCCACTTTTATAATAGTATTAGATTAAGAGGTTAAGACTCATCATGATAGAAAGTTTGTATCCTATTCAAATAAGGAAGTTTGGACCAATGATTAAAAGTAAGGGACCAGAATTGGGTCTGAGGATCGGGGCTGAACAAGATTGAAGATGTAAAATTTCTCAGCTAATAAAGATATTTGATATTTACCGTAATATCCTTGTGCTTGATATTCTCTTGCACGTTCAGGAGACTTTTTGCTAGAGTGGTGTTATATGCCCTTACAGATCCAATACATTTTATGTAATATTTTTAAAATATTAATTAAGTATTATTATTGCACTTATTGTTTGGGTATTTTTTATATAATTTTCATATTATCCTTAAAAATTATTTTGTTAGATCATGCACTATAATGATCGCTTGCTTGAAGATATGATCTAATTAATAGGTTTCTTAAATTTGCGCATAACCTATAGTTAGTAAAGAACCGCTTTGTTATAACAACTTATTATGCATGACACCAACATGTGAGATGTGGTGGGTCTTAGCTACGGGGAATGAATTTCCCAAGGCGTATGTCATAAGTGCATATTGTGATATATGTCGCACTAGGCTACATTTGGATTCTTTAGGACGAATTACTTAATAGATAAAGAATTCGAATTGTTACATGGTCCATTTGACTTGATGATATTATCATTTCTCATTTGATAATTTAGTATGTTTTTTTTTTGAATGAAAATAGGGCATTTCCCTATCATTATATATAAACGTAACCAAAAGATGGGATTACAAAAGATAACAAAAGAAGATATCTTCTAATGAATGAGGCAACAACGAAAGGCCCATTCATTAGAAGATGTCTAAAGAAAAACAAAAAAACCACCGACTAAAACCCAAAACCAAGTAGGAGAAAATTAAAAACTAACCAAAACTGTTATGCATATACAGGAATAAAAATTCTATCAGCAGATCAAGGCATTATGTTGCTGTCGGCGCTTGATTCAAGGATGGTAGGGAAGCAGAGGGGAAGGCAAAATGTTGAACAGAGGGGGAGGCCCCTGACCAGAAGAGAAGTAAATTGACAGACTTCTTAATGATGAACAGAGGGGAAGGCGAAATGTTAGAGAAGACTAGATCGTTGCGAGCTTTCCACAAGACCCAACTAATGGTAGGGAAGCAGATGCCCCATAGAAGACGAACAGAGGCTCGGATAGAGGGGTTAGAGCATATTGCTAAACATTTGTCGATATTGGAGGGAAGGGAGCCAATGCCCAGTTTGGGGAGAAAAGGAACCCAGATTTGTTGCGCCAGGTTACATGATAGGAAGAGATGATCATGAGTTTCTTGATCAGAACAGAAAGAGCAACGAGAATCAGCTAACCACCCTTGGGAGGCGAGTCTGTCTTTGGTCTTCAATCTGTGAGAACTAAGGAGCCAGAAGAAGATTTGGACTTTACTGGGCAGAAATTTGTTCCAGGCACTACAACAAAATACATCATTGCCGACAAAAGAAAAACGTCGGCAAATGTTTAAAAAACATCGGGAAAAATCTTTACAGTGTAGAATAGAGGCTGAATCGCATTCCACTATCGGCTAGAGCATGATGAAGAGATTTTATAGTGTAGAGCTTGGAAGCAGATAAGGACCAAGAAGGACTATCTGCCATCGCGGACGGCACAAAGTTGGGAGCTGACAAGTGCTGAAGAAGGGCTAGCACCTGGCCCCTGGCCTCATCACAACTTGGGCGCCTGATAATTGGTTTCCAAACCCATCTGGATCCCTGCCAGCTTCCTTGAGAAGATATGGAAACATGTTTAGAGAATGCAAGGTCGTATACTTTGGGAAATAGGCTAGCAGGAGTATTGTCTCCGGTCCACTTGTCTTCCCAAAAATAGGCGCCATTGCCGTTACCAAGAGACCACCTGACGAATGGGGAGAAGGTACGGTAGCAGGAGTGGACATCTTTCCAGAATTTAGAGCACTGATTGGAAGGAGATGGATTGTGGAGATTGAACGAGTATATAGATTGGAGAACCCTACCGACATAGTGATCGTTATCCAAAAAATTCCAGAGCCATTTAGAAATAAGAGCGGTGTTGAAAAGATGAAGGTTGATAACACCCAATCCTCCGCATGCTTTGGGGGTGCAAACAATCCCCCATTTGATCGGATTATGGCCTGAGGTGCTATCTGGAGCCTTGCCCCAGAGGAAGTTACGCCTGATCTTATCAATTTTCTTAATGAGCCAGGAGGGGAGTTTGAAGAACGACATGTGGTACAGAGGTATGGATGAGAGGACTGAATTGAGAAGAACAAGACGACCGCCAATGGACAAATATTTGCTTTTCCATAGAGATAGTTTGCGGTGGAGGGAGTCCAACAGAGGTTGCCAGTCTGCTCTGGAAAGGGAGCCTCGTTTGATTGGAAGACCGAGATATTTGAAGGGTGG
>BQKN01000699.1:26212-99703 GCA_022839385.1 Asparagus kiusianus | reverse complement strand
ATATACTAGTTTTTTTGCACCTACAATGCATGTATTTAAATATCAAAACTATTTATTTTTTATTTATTTTCTTGCTATAAAATAAGCCAGATTCACTTTGAGTTAATCTTTAAACATGGATTATTACATTTACCATAAATTTTATTTAAATATTTTTTTAAATTTATGAAATAGATTTGTCTGTAAAACTAGGATCAATATACTTTTATATACTTGTATACACATCATTACATTCTTAAATTTGTATATATCAAACTTCATATAACATATTTGTTTATTGGGTCAAATCATCGATCTACAATTTGTTTATCTTAGTCATTAAATATAGTGTAAAGTTTGAAAAAAATACAACAATATATTATTGATTTCTTAATAAGATATAACTAAATACTTAATATTAAAATGGTTTGCATAAGCTCAGCACAGAGTACATACTTTTCACAAGACTGCAAGACATCTTAATTATTGAAATAAAAAATAAATACTAAATATTACTGGTGACTCTAGTATAATTTTATATGAAAAAATCATTCACATAAGCATATCAAAAGTTTGCATAAAAATCTCTTCTAAAAAGATTCCTAATTTTACTAAAAAAATTAAGTTTTACTATAAAATATTCAAAAAATTATCATTTATTCCTTATTTTTCATATTTAACTGAGCTGAGATTAATCTTTCTCCACTTTTATCTTTTTCCTAGGCAATTCTACAGTAGTGTCTTCATCATATACATTAATTGTGATATCATGTTTGTATATAATAAGGAGCAAAAGACAAGATGAGAGCCCAAGAATATATTAGGATATACTTAAATCAATCAAATTATATTATTACTCATAATTGATATGCTTTAGAGACAAAATGTGTTGATAATCTTAAACTATAAAATAGACTGTATGAGCCCTCTAACATAACTTTTTTAATGCAAGCCCTCAAGATTAATTTTGAAAACCTCTTGGGTCAGGAATAAGTAACTAACAAGTTTGTAGTGAAAGCTAGGGGAACGTACTAAATTCTTAAGAATTATTAACCTTTACTTAATTTGTTTATGATGACAAGATTGTAGGTGTTAAAAACTGCCTATAGGTCCTCGAATACAGCTCGAGACAGAGAGAATATAATAAACGCTATTATCTAAGTCTAAGAGGATTATCCAACGCCGATGAACATATGAAGCGAAACGGCGAACCGAATAGCCTGTGTACTCACCGGCCACCATCAAGTGGCCTGCACGCTCATCGACCACCAAATCGACGGACCAAGTAGCCTGCATGCTCACCGGTCACCACCAAGTGGCCTGCATGCTCATCGGCCACCAAAATAGCGTACAGATTAACGAAACGATGAAATACGTGTAACAACGGAACGAGTCAAACCCGAGAAAACCAAGAAAATCTCTGGCGGCTGGATTGCGTCAAAACGATCCGGTCGGGTCAGTGGCTCGGCCTAAGGACGAGCCACCAAGGCCAGGCCGAGCCACTGGGTGATGCTTCGGCCAGATTTGATCCTGTTTTGATTTGACGGTTTTTCTTAGGATTTGTTCGTTCCTGATCGTCCTAACTAATCTAATAATGTGGTTATCCAGTTCTCAACTGAAGATAAGGAGGGATCCCTCGTTCTTATTCAAATACCCACTCCCGATGTTTATAAATACGAGCTCGGGTACTCATTTCTGAAGGCTGGACATCAAGAGGGTGAAACGCTGCCGAATTAGAGAGTGGAACCATGAATTTACAGTAAGGGTTAGCAAATCTTGGCGATCTCTTGTGCATAAAGAGTTGAGTTCGAGAGATCTGAGACCCGTCCCCTATTCCTCCGGATTTAAGCTTGGTCTTAAATCCCGAGAAGAGCCGTGATCTCGCTTGGTCGAGATCATCGCTGTAGGGATTACTTCCTTCGTGAAATAAGAGCTTTGATCAACTTAATTTGTCAACTGGATCTGATCCGCGATGGTCCACGGATATTAACGTCCCTGGCACATGCAAAGTTCCCACGCAAACAGCGGGGGATAAATGTTCGTTACGCTGTTTGATAAGAGTCGTATCTTTTATATTTTCATTGTATAAGAAGATCTTATAAAAAGATCAACTTTTTATTTGAGTTTATTATAAACGATTAAACTTGTAATAGATTCAATCACAATGAAAACAATGATTTTTGACCCAAACACACTGGTGACCACAGTGGGGGCAAACAGCTTCGCTGCCGAAGCTGCCGTGCTGTAGCCGACAATCAAGATCCCGGTTGAAGAAGTGGTCGAGTACGAATTCGACCAACTAAAGTTCGAGGAGTAAGTGTCATCCTCCTCATCTAGATCCTCTACCCTTTGTAAGCGCAGGAAGATCAAGGCCCACGTTGTCGTTGCAATCTCGCCTTGCAAAGCCCCTCTAGCCTCCAACGAGCCCGGATCTACAGATCTGGACCCTTCCTCCATCAATGAGTCAATTACAGAAGGCACACCAACCTTATTAAAGAGGGCACGCCAAAGGCAGCGCCAACGATATGCACGCTGATTTGTTAAGGGTTTGGAGCCTGTTGACGGGATTGGCTATGAGGTAGATCTGAAACGCAGAAGGCACCAAGTGCCCCAGCAGTAAATAAATGGCCTCTCTTCCAAACCAACAGTGAACGAGTGGATCCAAGTTAAATGGACCCGCTCAACCCTCGAGGAGCGTATTCAGAAGCGTCGTGCCTTGATTGCGCACTCACGGATTCTCGTACAAGAAGCCCATAAGTTGAAGCAAAAAGAGATGATCAAGAGGCCATAGAAACCACGCCAAGTCTGGAAACCAAAGTCCGAAACGACGTCGACAAAAAGTCAAACAGCGCCCAGAACTGCCCGAATGCGTGAACCACCATCTGGTGGCTCGGCCCAATCCGAGCCACCAAGTGGTGGTTCGTGCCTGTTCGCACCCGGTTCGGTTTGGTTTGCACGTGGTCCGGTTTGGTTCGCACCCGGTTCACCTCCCGCAGTCCCGTTTAAGCCTCCGACAGCCCCTGTTTCTATCCCGATGAATTTCGCACTTCCGGTGAAGCCTCACAACCTTGGAGATTTGTCCCGTTTCAAGATGGGAATGACAGATCGCCTGGGTTTTTTGCACGAGGATCGATGTAAAGTTTTGATCAAAGAACGCTTGGATCCGGTGACTGAACCCCGAGCAACCACTCGAGCTGGGGGTCGTACGCACCCTCACAAAAAGTCAGAGTCTTCCTATAATGGGAAAACCCTTGCACATGACCACCTCGGACGACGAATTGAAGTCCAAGAGCCCATCAAGAGTTCGTGCTCCCAAAAGCATAGCTCCAAATACATGACTCTTAAGAATGCCAATAAGGCAGCAAGCTCTCAGAAGGAAACGTATTCGTCAGACGACGACGTTATACCTAAAAAGTCATGCCAACACGCGATAGGTTGCTCCGGTCATATGATCGACAAGTTGTACTATCGGGCTGGGAGTACGAACAAGTCTCGGAAGAGAAGTACCTGAGAAATAGAATCTCACTGCCCGTGTGCTAAACTAATCAGGGCAGTATTATCAGCGTGTAGCTACCCCAAGACTACTCCACAGAGGGTCTCGGTATTTGAGAGGATCTCTAACGGAGCAACTAAGTCCAAGCCATAACGTTTTCGTAAGAAACGATTGGTCGCTCAAGATGACGAACTTTCAGAAGTCACGATTAATATGGTTGATAAGGGGAAGTCGATTCGACCTTCTAGCTCTGACCCGCTTATATCGTATCGTCTAACATGGTTGTGATCGGGAACTATTAGACAAAGAGATTATTAGAGAATGTAGAGGGGATTATCCTTGGATGATGAAGCATCAGATGCCAACTCTACAGTCACTTCTGACAAAACGGTATCCAGCCCAGGGGAATCCCCCGAGGTGTTTATGATTAACACCGAGGAAGTGGCCAAAATCATTAAGGATGCTCTAACCAAGCAGAAAGAGGCATTCAAGATTAAAATAGAAATGACTATGCTACGGATGAGGGAAGAGCATGACCAACAAATTCGGGCTCTGTCTAATCAGTTCGGTGAATCCAGCCGTCGTAACCTTACTGACCAAGTAGGAAGCGATTCAGATGTGGATGAACGTCTCAATGCTGAGAACCCTCCCGTTGATCAGAACACTGGGGGTGGTCCCACTAAAAGCAATAACACCGGGGGTGGTCCCGCTAATGATGACAACACTAGGGGTGGCCCCGTTGTTCCTCTCACAAATCGTCCGAAACATGATACAGGCGAGGACGAAAAGATGAAGGATCTCGAGAGAAAAATCAACGCTCTGATGTCTGATCAAGAGGTAAAGAAGATCGGGATTCTGTGTCCTTACCTAAGAAAGTGGGATTCGAATCTGTACCCGTCGAAGTTCAACCTGATCAACATCACGCCATTCAACGGGAAAGGCTCCCCTACTCAACATCTGATCTACTTCAAGTCCTACTTGGGCATGGTCTTCGGCAATGAAGCATTGATGGTTCGGTCATTCGTCGGCACTCTTCGTGGTCCTGCCTTCAATTGGTACCGCCGTCTCAAGCTTGGAAGTATCAACAGCTGGGACGATATGGAGAGTTTATTCCTCGGCAACTTCTTTGACGACGACGCCGAGATATCCATCAGGACACTCTTTGAGGAGAAACAGAAAGACGAAGAAACGGTCGATGACTTCATCAAACGTTTTCAGAATAAAGCGATGAACTACCGAGATCTGATCACGGAGGACTTCATCCTCCAAACATGTCATAACAACCTATCTATTGAGATATTGAAAGTTATAGGAGTCGCACCGTCCAACACATGAAAAGAGTTGAAGACGCGCGGAGAGCGGGCCGAATGCTTCCTCCGAAGGAAGAAGGCTGAGAGGAGCCAACCGACGGCTAATCCTCCGAACTCGAACTTCGCCTCTCGTGGTTGGGGCAAGGCACCTGCAACTGCTGTTGATACTAATCAAATGTCACAATAGCAATCCCAAAGATAGCAAAAGGCTTTGGATCCGAAACTCCAAAAAGAGTACTCCTTCAAGGACGAAGATGTTCCAGTCATTTTCGAGTCCCTCCTTAAAATAACAAGATCAAGCTACCACCTATCCCAGACCAGGAGGAAGCTAACAACATCACGGATCCAAAGGACTATACGTACCACAGGAGGGTCCTTCATCCTACCAATGATTGCTTTGCTCTTAAAAATAGCATCCAAACATTGGTTGAAGCCGGCGTTATAACGCTGGGATAAGCCAAATGAGAATGGCAACACTCTGAAGAGTATACGAGTATAAACTGCTTCTCAATACTTCAATAGGTATACGAGTCTAAACTGTTTCCTACTCTTGACAGGAAGTTCCTGAAGAATTTTTATACATAATATTCTTAAGGATAACCCGGTCATGTGACTGAGTATAATGTCTGACCTAGTTCCGCAAAGGAAGCTGGGGATGGATGATTTGTGTAACGGGAAGTTCCCGGAAGAATCCTACATGTAATTTTCCTAGGGATAACCCGATCATTACGAACAAAGTGATAAACACTAAACTCCCACTCTGATTTCCGAACACTCTTTTGCTGAGACGGGATTCGATTACTTCGTTGGATCAATCTTCCCTCATGAAACTCCCATTCAAACTCTTACTACGTCTGTGCACTCAACACTCCTATTGTTAGAGTCCAGACATAGTACTCGGAATTTTAATCTCCTAATCATTGATAATTATCAAACCCCTCCGTGTTAAGTATTTGCCACTTAACACTAGGAACCCTCTTTGAGTGAATTGTATGAATTAACACTCCCACTGTAATTTGTACTCCCACTCTCACTGTTCACTTGATCAAACCTTCCTATAGTTAGGACCACAGTCAAAATCCCCTCTCGATTCCTTCCATGAACGAGAGGTCCACTTTCAAACCGAGTGATCAAACCTTCCTACAGTTAGGATCATCTTAAACTCCCGCTTGGTCAAACCTTCCTACAGTAAGGACTAAAACCACAATTCACTCTTAATAAACGAGAAATCCATCTTTAGTTCGGTAATCAAACCTTCCAACAGTTAGGGTTATCTGAATCTTTTTTATTCTCGGAGTGGAGATCTCACTCTTAGCTTCACCTTCTCGGATTCTTGAAGTGAAGATCACACTTTGAGTTTCCTTTTGTGATTGAAGATAGAATATAAAATTCTTCCTCTCCCGCATCGGGTATGTCTTTGCCCCAGGAGAAGACACAACTTTTTCAAACTCCTAAAATCCGTGCATTACACGCACGGGAAATTTTATCCTGAATCCTGAGTAGGGATAAGTCAATGCCTAACACACGTTGCCGGTTTAGTCTTTCACCGATGAAAAAGACACTAGAATCCAAGTCTGGGGCATTTCATCTTGAAGCCTAAGTAAGGATGAGTCAGCGTTTAACCTGTATTGCTGGATGATTCGTTCCTATAAAAATGACCGAGTCTACGTATTTAGTATCGTAGCAACAAAATCCATGCCTTTATGCATGGGGAATTTTATCCCGAATCCTGAGCAGGGATAAGTCAACGCCTAACACGCGTTGACGGTTTAGTCTTTCACCGATTGAAAAAGACACCAGAATCCAAGTCTGGGGCATTTCATCCCGAAGCCTAAGTAGGGATGAGTCAGCGCTTAACCTGTGTTGCTGGGTGGTTCGTTTCCATAAAAACGACCGAGTCTACGTATTCAGCATCGTAGCAACAAAAATCCATGCCTTTTTTGCGTGGAGAATTTTATCCCGAATCCTGAGCAGGGATAAGTTAACGCCTAACACGCGTTGCCGGTTTAGTCTTTCACCGATTGAAAAAGACACTAGAATCCAAGTCTGGGGCATTTCATCCCGAAGCCTAAGTAGGGATAAGTTAGCGCTTAACCTGCGTTGTTGGATGGTTCATTCCCGTAAAAACGACCGAGTCTACGTATTCAGCATCGTAGCAACAAAAATCCATGCCTTTTATGTGTGGAAAATTTTACCCCGAATCCTGAGCAGGGATAAGTCAGCGTCTAATACGCGTTGCCGAATAGTCTATTCCCATGAGAAAGACGAGGTCTACGTATTCAATATCGTAGCACTAAGAGAGTTAACTCTCTTAGCACAATTTCACATGCGGAACAGACTTAAACAATCCACTTGCTAGCCCAATTAAAATGGTAATCGGTAAAGTTACATCAAATCCATCAAAGGCTGAGAATTTGCCAAAAATCCTAAGTCTATGCTTAACACGCGTCGCCGTTTAGTCTTTTCACGTGAGAAAGACGAAGTCTACGTATTCAATATCATAGTACTAATAGAGTTAACTCTCTTAGCACAACGTCACATGCAAAACGAACTTAAACAATCCATATGCAAGCCTGATTCAAACGGTGATCGGTAAAGGCACGTCAAACCCATTGAAGGCTGAGGGTTTGCCAAGAACCTTAAAGTCTACGCCTAACACGCGTCGCCGTTTAGTCTTTTCACGTGAGAAAGACGAAGTCTACGTATTCAATATCGTAGCGCTAAAAGAGGTAACTCTTTTAGCATAACATTACATGTGGAACGGATTTAAACAATCCGCATGCTAGCCCGACTCAAACGGTAGTCGGTAAAGGCTCATCAAACCCGTTGATAGCTGAGGGTTTGCCAAAAATCCTATATACGCGAAAGTCACCGACACACCAGCCCTATTAGTTGGTCTCTTGACTTGGACATGCAACAAATTCAGGATAAGATCCACACATGTAGTTGAATCAGCTTTAATAGTTGGTCCTGTAGCCCTAACTTTTGGGACCATCACGCATGCCTTAAGAGCTTAAACTGTGTAGACTCCAGCAAATGTATGAGTATAAACTGTGTTAACGCCAGACAACACATTACAGTAAAGGCCGACGCTGGTCGACACGTTGACAATTTTGCCAAAATAAGGCAAAAGATGATTCTAGGGAGTTCAATCGCATTCAGATATGAATTTCTGACAAAGATAATCGGTTCAAAGTCAACTCAACGATAAGAGCTAAATTTGGAAACTGATGCATTAACTTCAATCTAAGATTTCAACAACGGTCAGACGATAAACGCAGCACCGGAAGAACTTTATCTATTTGACAAAATACTGAATAGACTTAAGGCTGAAGAAGTCAAGAATTGAAGCAGTTCACAGGTCCCTTTACGAGATTGAGGAAATGACCTATCTTATCCAAAGCATTCCAGACTCTCCTATAAAAGAACGAGTCTGAAATTCTTTAGAGGGGGTATCTGTATGCGTTAAAAATTACCTATAGGTCTCCGAATACAGCTCGAGACAGAGAGAATGTGATAAACGCCATCATCTAAGTCTAAGAGGATTATCCAACACCAATGAACACATGAAGCGAAACGGCGAACCGAATAGCCTGTGCACTCACCGGCCACCATCAAGTGACCAGCACGCTCATCGGCTACTAAATCGGCGGACCAAGTGGTCCGCATGCTCATCGGCCACCACCAAGTGGCCTGCATGCTCATCGGCCACCAAAACAGCGTACAGATCAACGAAACGATAAAATACACATAACGACAGAACGAGTCAAACCCGAGAAAACCAAGAAAGCCTCTGGCGGCCGGATCGCGTCAAAACGATCCGGTCGGGCCAGTGGCTTGGCCCAAGGCCGAGCCACCATTTGGTTTGCTCGGCCAAGGCTGAGCCACCATTTGATGGCCCGGCCAGGCCAAGCCATCGGGTGACGCTTCGGCCAGATTTGATCCTGTTTCGGTTTTGACGGTTTTTCTTAGGATTTGTTCGTTCCTGATCGTCCTAACTGATCTGATACTATGGTTATTCGGTTCTCAACTGAAGATAAGGAGAAATCCCTCATTCTTATCTAAATACCACTCCCAAAGTTTATAAATACGAGCTCAGGTGCTCATTTCTGAAGGCTGGACATCAAGAGGGCGAAACGCTGCCGAATTAGAGAGTAGAGCCATGAATTTACAGCAAGGGTTAGCAAATCTTGGCGATCTCCTGTGCATAAAGAGTGGAGTTCGAGAGATCTGAGACCCGTCTCCTATTCCTCCGGATTTAAGCTTGGTCTTAAATCCTGAGAAGAGCCGTGATCTCGCTTGGTCGAGATCATCGCTGCAGCGATTACTTCCGTCGTGAAGTAAGAGCTTTGATCAACTTAATCTGTCAACCGGATATGATCCACGGCGGTCCACGGATATTAATATCCCTGGCACAGGTAAAGTTCTCACTCAAACAGCGGATGATAAACGTCCGTTGCGCTGTTTGACAAGAGTCATATCTTTTGTATTTTTATTGTATAAGAAGATCTTATAAAAAGATCAACTTTTTATTTGAGTTTATTGTAAACGATTAAAGTTGTAATAGATTCAATCACAATGAAAACATCGATTTTTGACCCAAACAAAGATCTCCAGCAGTTTAATTCAAATATGTGGATATCTTATAGGTGGAGATGGAAAATGGTGATTTTGAAAACAGTGAGTGTATGTGGTAATCAATATGGTTTTTTTATGGTGTTTTCTTCATTCATTTTCAAGATATAAAAGGTCCTGTGGATATATATAGCTATACCATTGCTATTCTGCTTTGGTTTTATAGAAGAGTTTTGGTGTAAAAAAAATAAATTATCTAATCCGATTAAAATAAGATCATATAAGTTAAGTCTATGCATAAAATTTATTTTAACCAGCACCCATATGTAAGTATTATAATTGACATTAAGATCTAAAATATGTCTGACATTTTCTTTGACTATTATACAAATAGCATCTATTTAAATAATAATAGTATAATTAAACTTTGTGATCTGAAAAAAAGATCAAATATATAAGATAATTAATTATTTTAAAATAATCTGATCTAATCTAATAAGAAAAATAGATAAAAGTGATGTAAAAATTATTATTATTTTATAATTCATAATTTTAAACAATATAATTTAATAATCTAATCTAATAAGAAGAAAATAACAAAAGGACATACCTATTGAAGGAGATGAAAGTGTTATAAAAATTGTTACAGTTTCTGATATAAAAAGATCAAACATACAATATAATCAATTGCCTTATAATATTCTAATATAATCTAATAAGAAGAAAATAGATAAAAGTATTGTGAAATAGTAGCTATTTATTAATATAAAAAAAATTAAATACACAATATAATTAATTACTTTAAAATAATCTAATCTAATCTAATAAGAAAAAATAACAAAGGCACATACATATAGAATGTTGCGCACCGTGCGGAAGCGTGCTAGACAACCAAACGAGTCGGTGAGCGATGAGAGAAGAAAACTAAACCAAATCACGAGTACAATCCACCAAATAACGACCAAAATCACACACAAACACATGAATTTACGTGGTTATCGGCAATTACCTAGGTCCACGGAGAGAGGATGGGGAGATTTCACTATATGAAGGAGAAATACAATGGGTTACAACTTAGAAAATCACTCAAATATAACCCTAACAAAAGCTCTCAACTCCCTCACAATATCTCCCTCTCAAAGTGCTCAAAACAATGCTAATTCTCTCATTAAGAAATCCTAAAAAACGTGGCTCTATTTATAACAAAACACAATACTAAACAGATTGGGATTCTAAAAACGAGTCTTTCATACCCTAGCGTGGCACACACCACACCCCTGAAAAACAAGACAGATTCTACCACACCAGGGTATGGCAGACACACCAGGGTATGGTGGAGCCTGTGTTGCCACACCAGGGTGTGGCTGACACCACCAGGGTGTGGTGGAGTCTGTCTTGCTTATTCTTCACGTTTTTCTCAATTCCTTAGCCATTTTCACAATTCTCCATCTCGGCGAAGTTTTCCAAAACTGAGCCGACACCAAACAAAGAGCACCAATGCATCATCTCTCCAAACTCAGCTGTACCAATGTGGTTGACCACGTACCCCCTCTCCCAAGGGATCAAGCCATCCGTAGTTCATCCAAATGGCCGTCAACGGCCTCAACAATCACAAATATGCAACAAATTTTGACAATGATGAAACTTATTGTTCGGAACCACCTTAATGAGCATATCCGCCGAATTATCCTTCATATGGATATTCACAATCTCCACATTGCCATCTTCAAGAACATCTCAAATGAAGTGATAACAAACTACAATGTGCTTTATCCTCATATGAAAAATCTGATTCTATGCTAAATAGATAGCACTCATGCTATCACAATGAATAATGACGGATCGCTGCGATATAGCAAGTTCCTCCAAAAGTACTTAAAGCCAAATAGCCTCCTTCACAGCCTCTGTAATCGCCATATACTCTACCTCCATCGTCGACTAAGTCACCGTAGACTGTAAGGTACATCTCCAACACACTAGCGCACGGGTCAAAGTAAACACATACCCCGTCATAGACCGGCGCTTATCTAAATCACCAGCATAATACGAATCAACATAGCCAATGCACAACTGTCCACCTCTAATGTCCCGCTAAAAAACTAAACCCATATTGAGGGTACCACAAATATACCTTAAAATCCATCTTACGGCGACCCAATGACCCACTCCTAGATCGTGCATGTATCTCGAAACCATGCTCATCGCCTGTGGCAAATCTGGCCTCGTACATACTATCGCGTACATCAAGCTTCCAACCACGCTCGCATATGGAGTCTTCGACATCAACTCTCGATCTTCAACTATCTTTGGAGAAAGGTCAGCTGAAAGCTTCAAATGGGCTCCCAAAGGTAACTGGCTTTGTATCCATGCTAACATAAAACCACTGTAAAACCTTCTTCAAATAAGCTACCTATGTCAAACAAATTTTGCCCCTAACTTTGTCTCTGCTAATCTCTATCCCCAAAATGCGTTTAGCCTTACCCAAATCCTTCATCTCAAATTTATATGAAAACTAAATCTTCAACTCTTCTATAGCGGATCTGGAAATAGAAGCAACTAACATGTCATCAACATAAAACAACAAATAAATGTATGCACCTTCTTTCAACTTGTAAAAATACACACAAGGATCAAACTGGCTCTAAGTGTACGAATGACTGATCATAAAGCCATTGAATAGCCTATACCACTGTGGAGGAGATTTCTTCAAACCGTATAGCGATTTCTTCAACCTACAAACCAACTTATCCTTCCTTACAGCTCGAAATCCTAATGGTTGAGTCATATATATTTCTTCATCAAGATCATTATGAAAAACTATTGTCTTCTCATCCAATTAATCTAACTCCAAACCATATTGTGCCACCAAATCTAGCAAAATCCGAATTGAAGAGTGCTTCACCACCAGAGAGAAAACTTCATTATAATCAATATCTTTCTCCTGTGCATAGCCCTTCGCAACCAATCTAGACTTGAACCTCACTGGAGTGTCTTCAATGCCCTCCTTCTTCGTGTATACCCACTTACAACCAATCGCCTTCCGCCCCTTTGGAAGCTTAACAAGCTCTCATATATCGTTCTTATGAAGAGACTCCATCTCCTTATGCATAGCTACCTACCACGAATCAGCATACGAACTCTGCTCGGCCTCTCTAAAAGTAGTAGGCACCAACTCATCGATACTCTCCACCGGAAGTGCATATGCAACTACTATGTTGGTATACTGTGCTGGCATTAGTATGTCTCTCCTCTGTCTCCGGACCACAATAGAATCCTGAACCTGAGCCGTTGATCCCTGATCCTGCACATCTGTACCCGTATCCTTCTTATTGTTGCCGTGCTCGCCTGGCATCACCTCAGTCGGTACTCTAATGGATAATATACCATCTGGATAATGTGGAGCTGCATCGATCTCCATTACCTATGATATCTCCTTTGTCGGGGTGCTCTCCACCTGATGAGAGTTGGGAAGCTTCAAAACCGAAGCCTCATCAAAAGGTACATCTCTACTCAGTACAATCTTCCTATCAACTGGATCTCATAGCTTATATCCCTTGATACCACGTTTGAATTCTATAATTATGGCTTTCTTAGCTCGAGGTTCCAACTTATCAGTCTTAACATGATAGTATGCAGGACACCCAAATACCTTGAGCTGGTCATAATCGTGTGCTGGCTCTTCCGACCATATCTCCATAGGGGTCTTCCCCTCAATCGTAGATGAAGGCAGCCTGTTAATGAGGTGGCTCGTATATGAAAGTGCCACAGCCTAAAAGATCTTCTCCAAACCACTATACGCTAACAAACATCGGATCTTCTCCAGCAAAGACTGATTTAACCTCTCTGCCACCCTATTCTGCTATGGTGTATGACTAACTGTAAAGTATCTCTCTATGCCTTCGTCTCGACATAGCTGCTGAAAAAGGTCTGATGTGTGTAGGCGTATAAAATTACCTATAGGTCCCTTAGCACAGCTCGGCATGATAATTCGACAAATCAACGGACGTTCGAGTGACGAGGCGACGAGGTCAACGAATTGCACGTAAACAACGGAATGCGTTCGCGTATGGAACCAATCCAACGGTTCGGAAAGTCAACGAGTCATCCAACAAAAAAATGGATTTGAACTCAAACACCGAGGCGGATTTACTGCCAAATGAAGACCCGGACTGTCAAATCAAAGTCCGGACAAATCAAATACAGAACCGAAACGACGAAAAACACCCCAAGGGGGCTCGGCAAAAACCGAACCACCTCGGGGTGGCTCGGCCAAAGTCGAGCCACCTCAGGGTGGCTCGGCCCAGTGCCGAGCCACCCTGAGGTGGCCGACCAGATCTGTGCCAAATGCACAGATCTGGTTGCCTATAAATAGGCCAGGTGATTCATCATTTTGGAGGACTTTTTTGGAAGAACTTTTGGAGAGCCGAAACTCTGCCGGATTGAGAACTTGTGCTTGAGTTTTTCGAAGGCTTGAAGACTTGGACGTTTGGATCTGGTTCTTGGCGAGCACCCGCATCATAAAAGGCAGGAGTTCGAGAGAATTAAATCTTCAGATCTACATTGCTATACTCCGGATCAAAGCTTGGTCTTTGATCCCGAGATTTGAGCGATTGTTTCCTTGGTGAAATAATCCCTTCAGCTATTATTTCCTTGGTGAAATAATACCCGTCATATTGCGTAGATTGGTTCGTATCAAGATCACACAGTAGTCCACGGCAAATAACCCCGACGCAGGCAAACAACCCACGCAAGCGAGTAACCGGATAACAGGAGCTCGTGATTTGTTCGATAAAAGAGAAAAGTTGTAATTTTTATTTCTGTTTTGTTTGATTTTCATTGTAACCGGATCTTTCTGTAACGCAAAAAGTTGTTATTGAAGAGTGCAATGGAATCATCAATGAAGAAAGCATTAATTTTTCCCGCGAACAATGTGTACTCACAACCATTGTCGGATAGTAACATCTTGATCTTTCTCCCAGTCTGCAGTTCCAACCTCTTCTTCCACTCCACAAATATATCTTGGACTTCACTCTTCTTTGCCATGGTGTATACCCAATAACATCTAGAATAGTCATCAACAAACATGATGAACCAATATCAACCACCAAGTGATGCCGTCTTTGTGGGACTCCAAACATCTGTGTACATATAATCCACGATACCCCTCGTCCTATGAATGGCTATCTCGAACTTCACCTTTGTTTTCTTGCCAAGAACACAGTACTCACAGAACTCAATCTTTCCACTCTTGGCACCGTTCAACAGTCCCTACTTGCAAAGCGCCTACACTGACTTCTCTCCTGTGTGCCCAACCTGTAGTGTCAAAGTCTGCTCATGTCCACCTCTGAAATAGTGAAGCTACATGGCCAATCTCGATGCTCCCCTTTAGATAATACAATTTTTGACTACGGACTACCTTCATCATCATCAAAGATCTCTTAGTAACCTTTTCTACAGCGTCTTTAAAGGTCACCTTGAATTCTTTTGCCTCCAAAGCTCCAACAGAAATAAGATTCTTCCTTAGCTAAGGAACAAATCTCACCTCTTTCAATTCACGGACTACTCCATTATGCTTCCGAATCCTCATGGTACTTATCCCACAAATACCACAGGATTGATCATTTCCCATGATAACAACATCCCCATCAAGTCTCTCAAATGATATAAACCAATCTCTCCTAGGAGTCACATGATAAGTAGCGCCAGAATCAAACATCTAATCTGATGCATCCATATGGTTCACCTCCGGAGTAATCAATAGAGAAAAGCTTGAATCGTTGGAATCATCGCCTTTCGCAATATTCACCTCATTGGCCTTCAGGCCTTTTTTTCTTGCTATTCTCCTTCTCCTTGATCTTTGGACAGTCTCTCTTCTAATGTTCCTGCTCCTTGCAGAACGCACACTGGTTTTTAGCTAACTGATAATGACTTCTAGACTTTGACCTGCTCCTATTACCACCTCTCGGATATGGGATTCTACCTCTCGTCGACAAGGGCTCTCCTGAAGTACTAGCGTGGGAAGTCTTCTTGTCCTTCCTCCTCAAATCATAGTTCGTCAAAGCGTTAGTTACTTCACTATAGCTGATAGAAGATCTTTCATTCAACAAAGTAAGCACAAAGATATCATACTCCTCATATGGTAAGGATCCTAGCAAAATAATCGCCTTGTACTCATCCGATTTCTTCGCATCAACATTCGCCAAGTCCGACAATAACTTAGTGTAGTTGTTCACATAAACTGATAGTGAGGTATCCCTGGACATTTGAAATCTGAATATTCTACGCAGCAAATGCAATCGGTTCTTAACACTCTTTGTAAGATACTTATTGTTGAGAATCTCCTACATCTTCATTGCAGACGTCACTCCAATCACATTATACTTTAGCTCCTGTTCCAAACAGAACCTGATCACTCCACAAGTGTTCCTATTCATCTTTTCCCATATCGCTTCCTTGTATTTTGGTGGCCTCTCATGGACTATGATGGTCTCTTCTAAATTTTGAGCATTGAGATCGTCCTGTATGTCACTCATCCATAAACCAAAATTGATTTTGCCATTATATTTAACCATACTAATTTTAGTGTTCTGAAAACCAACTTGAACTATACCCATCATCTTGCTGCTTTCACCAACTTTTTTACCCATACTCACAAACTCCAAATTGTAACGAAAAATTCAAACTTTGTTAGGATTGAGAAATTATCTAACTGAACCCTAGATTGGATTCTAAATAAATCTCCTAACCACACAAGGAAAGCGAGATCCTAACAGCAACTCCGCAATGCTATCTTCACCGAAGTCTAGAACTCCAAGAACCAAGCTTCCACAATGAATCTTCCTCTACCTAATGCCAAAACCCTAGATATTAAATTTGAGCTTTGATACCAATTGTTGCGCGTCGTGCGGAAGCGTACTCGACAACCAAACGAGTCGGTGAGTGATGAGAGAAGAGAATCAAACCAAATCACGAGTGCAATCCACCAAATAATGACCAAAATCACACACAAACACAAGAATTTACATGGTTTGGTAATTACCTACGTCTACGGGGAGAGCATGAGGAGATTTTACTATATGAAGGAGAAATACAAGGGGTTACAACTCATAAAATTATACAAATATAACCTTAACCAAAGCTCTCAACTCCCTCACAATATCTCCTTCTCAAAGTGCTCAAAACAATGCTAATTCTATCCTTAAGAAATCCTAAAAAACTTGGTTCTATTTATAATAAAACACAAACCTAAACAGATTGGGATTCTAAAAACGAGTCTGCCACACCCTAGTGTGGCACACACCACACCCCTAAAAAACAGGACAGGTTCTATCACACTAAGGTGTGGTGGAGCCTGTCTTGTAACACCAGGGTGTGACAGACACCACCAGGGTGTGGTGGAGTCTATCTTGCTTATTCTTCATATTTTTATCATTTCCTTCGTCGTTTTCACATAGAAAGAGATGAAAATGGTGTGGAAATTTTCTTGGCTTATATATATTAGCATGTGATGTTGCATGTGAGAGAATAACAATTATAAATAGTGTTCTATTTAAATAATAATAGCATAATTAAACTTTGAAACTAATTATGCAGTATCGTGAACTACTTGAATTTTAGTCGGTGAGAGATCACCACGTTGTGTCCTCAAATCGCAACCATTTGTTTTAATTTTCCTTTTTTATAATTTTGAGAATGACTCTTTTCTCTTTAATTTATTTGGTGGATTTTGAAAATATCACATCCACATTATGTATATTTGTAGGTCTGTGCTATTCTTAGGCTCACTTTTGCCAATTTGAATTGTGTACCTTTGTGGTTGTGTTCTCACATGTTTAAGTATATGAAATTTGCTATCACTAAGTACATGTCCGACTTCAAATTTTAGGTGCATTTTGAGTGGTCGCCAATGCTTTAAGAAACTCTTAGGTCGAGACAACTCGGCTTCATGCCTTGGTTTTATTCTAAAAGGATATCTAGGTCTTATGACTTGGAGTCGACCGAGTGGGAGACGTGCCTTGGTTTTATCCCAAATGGGTACTAAGGTCTTTGGTACATGCCTTGGGTTTATTTCATGAAAATAATACTAAGGTCTTTGTATCAAAGTTGACCGAGTTGATGATGTATCTTGGTTTTACCCTGAATGGTTACCAAGATCTTAGGCATGTGCTTGGGGTTTATTTCGTGAAAATGATATCAAGGTCTTTGTGTTGAAGTTGACTGAGTTGATGACGTGCCTTGGTTTTATCCTGAATAGGTGCCAAAGTCTTGGATAAGTGCCGTGGGTTTATTTTTTATGAAAATAAAAACAAGGTCTTAGGTTTTTATTACTAAATTGATGAAGATCGAGTGACAAGAACTAGTACACAGTACAAAACATGTTTCTTATTTACGGAAGGGTCTTTAAAATTCAATTACATTTTGTGGAGGTATTCTCTAAAATATTTTACGTTTTATGACAACCCTACCGTCAATCTCTCTTGCTGGCCCTATTTGGTTAGAGTCAATTTTGGGAGGATCCTTCTGTCCTTGAGAGAATTCTACTTCAGCTGCTACTTTTTTGGCCACCTTCTTGTGAGCTCGTCTATCTTTTGCATCTATGTGTCCTCGAACTCTAGCCATTAGCTATTTAAAGTTGGTCATTAGATCTATAGTGAGTGTGTCCGCCAACTTGTCATCCTCTAGTCCCGCAAAGACCGCAGCCATGATGACCATGTTGCCATGGTCTTGAACTTTCGGCCTTTTGGGTTCGAATATCTTGAAATAGTTCCTTAGGCTTTCGCCGGACTTATGTCTTATCTGCAGCAAGGCGAAGAAGGGTGCCTTCTACTTGGAGTCGGCCAAAAAATAATGTATAAATTTTTCACTAAGTTGTTCAAAGTTATTGATGGGCTTTTTGTTCAATGAGTTCCACCACATCTGAGCACTTCATGTTAATGTGACAGGAAAAGCTCTACATATGATCAAATTACTTAATTGCTGCATGATCATCGGATCATAGAAGTTTTGCACATACTCCACCAAGTCTCTCTCATCTTTGTATTTCTCAATATGGGGCATTTTGAACTTGGTGCATGGATTGTTCATTATCTAGTCAGCAAGTGTAGTGTTCCCACTGATGGCGTTTGCAACAGTGTTGAATGTTTAGTCATAACCAAATGCAAAATTAGTGGTGGAGGAACCTAGAGCAATGTGGCCATATCTAGTGCCACGCGATATCGTCCATGTGACATGCTCATGGTTGAGACTGAGACACTCATCCGTTCCCTCCATATGTTGTGGCGGTTGTCGAGGATGTGTAGCAGAATGAGTCTGTTAGCAACTTGGAGGAGAGGTGTATTCAGTGCGTTCCTCTAGTGTTCGCCATTTAGATTGGCCTTCAGGGGTAGGAATGACGAACGATGGAGAAGGTGGTTAGGGAGGAATACTGCTAAGAAGTTCATTTGTGAAGAAATGTTGTTGAAGAAATCAAGAGATTCTTCGACCGGATTCCTCTAGTTGGGCTTGATTGATGTAGCCCGCATTATGTGTTTCGTTCATAGGGGAATGGATGATCTATCTGGATGATCAGAACCAACCATCTTGCACAAAAAAGAAAAAAAGTATAGGCAGTGAGCTTATTCAGCTGAGACTTTACAGGTATTGGCCGTAGGCGGAACGAGTCACCCTTGTTATTAATGTGACCACAATAGGGGAAGTACGGTGCTGACAAAGTCTGATGAGTCATTAAGACTTTCAGAGAGGTTATGATGATGACTCTGACCGTACATTTAATGTGATCGTGATTGACTGTCAGCGAGGCATCCGAGAATGGTCACCTTTCATCTCGGGCTTATGAGAAGGCCAAGAGAAGATGCCTTTAGTCTCGACCCTCGAGGGAGACGAGAAGAGAGGCGTTTCGTCTCGGCCCTCGAGGGGGATGAGAAGGGACACCTCTCGTCTGGGCGATCGAGGAGGACGTTAAGCCGGTGTATCTGAGTCGAGTCGGTGTGTACTCTGCTTGACACACGTATCTTCTAGTTAAATATAATTAATACTTGATTATTTCCATGGAACAACAACAACTTATTTATTTTTACTTGTAAGTAATTTTTACCTATAAGTTGGCAACATTATGTTTGGTAAGAGTCAATTATGTTACTTATTTATTACTTGTAAGTAGCCAAAAAAATAAGTTAGGAAATAACCAAAAATAAGTTATTATTTCTTAATTAATTTTTTAGCTACTTATAAGGAACTTTCCTTATTCTTGCCAAAAGACATACATAGCCTCCTATTATCTTTACTTAGTTCAAATATTTTATTATTATAAAGTGATTAATATTATTAATTAATTTAGTTAGTTTTATTGCTATTTATTAATAATATATAATATTATTATATATATATATAAATATTATAATATATAATAATAATAATATATAATATATAATAATAATATATATAATTAATATTATAACATATTATAATATAATAATATTATGATAATACTATTGTACATTTTAATAATATATAATATAGTTAATTTTATTATTACTTATTAATAATATATAATATTATAATAATTTAATATACATAATATTATTATATATAATTAATATTATAATATGTTATAATATAATAATATTATGATAATATTATAATAATATATTAATTATTTTTAATAATATTTTATTGATATGACATTAATTTATTAATCATAATTAATTTATTAATCACAATGTTTGTAAATAGTATTCACAAATAACGTAATATATTTTTAATCAAATATATTTATTATTATGAAATAACTAAATTTTAACTAATTAAAGAATTATTTTATTAATAATAATAATTTACTAATATGAATTTAATTAGTTAATTTCAACTTTAGTAATTAATAATCATAATATAATACAATACATAAAAAATTTAAATCAAAAATATTTTTTTATATGAGATAACTAATTTTTATTAATTGCTAATTTTTATTAATTAATTTTATTAATAATAATATTTTGTTACAATGAAATTAATTAATTAATCCTAATATTATTTTTTGATGTTAGCTATAAAATAGGGGGTTTATTTGTGGATTAAAGTAGAGTTAGGATCCTCAAACCCCTTCAGATGACTGGCTCTATGGGTCACTGCTCTTCCCTGCACACAAAGAACATGTAAGAGGTCGGAGTTAGGTTCTCCAGTTATTCTTCCGACGATCAAGTTAATATATGAACTTGAGCGGGGAAATGTGCGATGAAGAAAATCTCAAAGTTGTGTCAAAAGACCAGAGAGCTACCTTGAGCTACATGACTTTTTTTTATAGAGGATCAGATGGGCAGATAGGTAACTTGAGCCGAGTCTAGATAGGGGGCTGACTTACCAGACAGCTGACAAGTGTCGGTCGCTGGCGAAGATGGGTCATTCAGATGGCTAGTGCAAAGCGACAACAATTGCTTGGTGTTGATGGAGCTTGATAAATCATAAAGACTTGTGGGGCTGAAGTAATAATGATTTTTGACCATGCATTTAATGTGATGGTGACTGGTTGTTGGCAGGGGGCTCGAGGAAGACCGCCTTTTGACTTAGCTTGGCGAGAAAAGACGACTCGGCCTGGGGAGAAGAGACAACTCTTAACGAGAAGGGAGAGAAGTACCACCTCTTTTGTTGTCTAGTGGAGGGCCGACTAACATCGCCTTACAGAGCTACATGAGTTGCCAACTGAAACAGTAGGCTAAGTGCAAGTGCTTATAGGAACAATCTGGTGAGTAGGCCGACAAGTAGTGCCTTTTTAGTCGGTATCGAGAGTTGTCTGCTGAGATAGTAGGCCAAGTATGGGGGATTATGGGCTCAACCTGATAGGTAGATCGACAAGTACCACCTTTTGAGTCTGCCATGTCAGTTGTCAGCTTATGGAGTTGGCTGCAGTAGCGGTTCGAGTAGTCTAAGCTCTGATCATGTCTGATCTAGCGTGGAGTGGGACACGTGTTAACAACTCAAGAAAGAGCAACAATTAATTATTTACGGGCTATAACAGTGGCCCCCTTTCATTTTAACTCGGCTGGCCGAGTACGGGTGAAAATTGAATAAAAAGTCAAATTTTTACCTTCTAAATTGTTGTATCTTTCTTGCTTGCATGTCTTATGCTTTGTTTGAGTCCATGTTTGTTATAGAGTCAAGGTGACTTAGCCGTTATGACGAATGTGGTTACTTGACCTCATACATTTTTTATTGAATATGATCACAAGGCTTTAACATGCATGCCTTGGGCTTATGAACGTGCTAAAGTCTTACTGTAGACATTCTCATATAGAAATATTTTTATTTTTGTTAATTTGAACTACGTACCTTTTGGTATCAGTTGGTCCTTCGATTCGAGACGACTCAGCTTCGTGGGTGCAGAGTAGTGCTACTCGACCTCGTTCCTTAGGTTTATTCGTGATGACACCAACATCTTCGAGTACATGCCTTGGGTTAAGAGGATGCTAATGTATTGCTACAAATATTTTTAGGCATAAATATTTTTCTTTATTAATTTAAACCATGTACGTTTGAGTATCCATCGGTTTGTTGGGTTAAGACAACTCAGATTCATGCCTTAGGTTTACTTGCAATGACATCAAGGTCTTAGGGTACATGCCTTGGGCTTAGGAAGATGCCAAGGTCTTTTAGCTAATGTAGACCAAGTCGATATGCCTTGGTTTTACCCTAAGTAGGCACCAAGGTTTTTTGAGGTAAAGCCGATCGAGTAGTGGTGTGCCTTGGTTTAACCCCGAGAGGGTAGCAATGGCTTTTGTTGATGGTGCGCCTTGGTCTTACCCTGAGCAGGTGCCAAGGTCTTTTTAATTGAAGCTGATCAAGTCGAAGCATGCTTTGGTTTTATCTTGAGTGGGTACCAAAGACTTTTATCAATGGCGCGCCTTGGTCTAACCCTGAGTAGGTGCCAAGGTCTTTTGAGTCGAACCGACCGAGTCAAGGCATGCCTTTAGTTTTACCTCGAGAGGGTGCTAAGGGCTTTTATCGATGGCACACCTCGATCTTATCCTGAGTAGGTACTAAGGTCTTTTGAGTCGAACCGACTGAGTCAATGATGATCGATCGATGAAAGCCGCACATAGATACAAAGTAAGGGAAAAATATCTTGTTTGAAGATAGTATCATTAATTTGATTACGTTGAGGAGTTTTATGTGGCTTAGGCTTACCAAGGTCTTGGCTTGAGGTAAGCCGGCTTCTTAGCAATCTCCTTCCTTCAATACCTCTTGTCAGCTTTGTTTGGTATAGGGGTTGGTTCTGGAGGGACCCGTTATCGCTTCCTCTCTTGGCGAGGGGTTGGCCCCTACCACTTATTCGGCCGCCAGTTGTTGTTGTTGTTTTAGCTACCCTGGTTACCTGTTTGTAGGCTCGGGTGTCTTCCACATACATGTACCAATAGGCCTTAGCCATCAACTTCACATAGGTGGTGGCTCACTTCTTAATGAGCGAGTTAGCCAGCTCGTTGCTCTCCAAGCTGGCTACAACAGTAGACATGGCGATTGCACCTCCATGGTCGTCGACTTCTAGCCTTTTAGCCTGGAACCTCTTGAAGTAGTTCCTAAGGCTTTCTTCATGCTCTTGTATTAAATTGGTATTAGCCAAGAAGTGGTACACAAACTTTTGGTTAAGCTGCTTAAAGCTGGTTATTGACTTCTTGGGTAAGGTGTTCCACCATAGCTTGGCATTTCCCGACAAAGTGATAGAGAAACACCTAAAGATGATTGGCTCTGGTGCCTGTAGCATAGTCATCATATCATAATAATTATAAGCATGCTCGATTGGATCTCTTTCACCTTTATATTTTTCCATGTGAGGCATCTTGAATTTATCACAAGTAACATTCATGATACTGTCGGTGAGGGGAGTGTTCCCCTTATGGTCCCAGCGATTGGCTGAAAGGTCTGATCATAATCAGACACAAGATTAGCGATCGAGGGTCTTGGAGTGGTACAAGGAAATCGGGGGTCGTATGATGCCGCCCCCATGGTGTACTCCCAGCCATCATGACTGAAACTAGGGCTCTCCCATGTTGTTTTCATGTACTGCTGATGCTATCAAGAAGGGGTTGCAAAGCGAGTTTGCTAGCAAGGTAGGGAGAGGCATTCTCAAGTTAGTCTCCTTGCTGTCCGACTTACACAGGGTGACCAGGAAGAGGAGGGACAAAGTGTTAGACTATCAAAAGTGGCAAAACAAATAATGTGGTGGGATGTTGGGGAGGAATTTGGCTAAGGAGCTTATTAGTAAAAGTAACAAATTGTTGCTGGAGAGACTGAGAGATCATCTATATAGATTCTTCCAACTGGGCCTGAGTGATATAGCCCACAGCCCACGTGCGATTCTTCAAGGAGCAGGTCGAAAGTTCGACCAGGACGCTCAAAACCAAACATCTTGTATAAAGAAGAATGACAGACCCTACAGTGGGTGCCAAACTATTAATGTCAGCTATCAAACAAGGTATTTATTTGTGAACTAAAGTAGAGTTAGGGTCCTCAAACTCCTTCAGATGACTGGCTCTGTGGGTCGCTGTTCTTCCCTGCGTACGAAGAACTCGTAAGATGTCAGAGTTGAGTTTTCCAGTTGTTCCTCCGACGATCAAATCAATATATGAACTTGAGTGGGAAATTATGAGAGGAAGAAAAATCTTAAAGTTGTGTCAAAAGACCAAAGAGCTACGTTGAGCTGCATGGCTTCCTTTTATAGAGAATCAGAAGGGCATATAGGTAACTTGAGCTAAGTCCAAGCAGGCTGCTAACTTGGTAGGAAGCTAACAGGTGTCGGCCGCTGGTGAAGATGGGTCATCCAGGTGGTTAGTACCAAGTGACACGTAGCTTGTGCAAAGCGATAGCGGCTACTTGATGCTAACGGAGACTAATGAGTAATAAATACTTTTGGGGCTTGAGTAATGATAATTTTTGACTATGTATATAATGTGATGATGACTGGCTATTGGCAGGGGGCTCACGGAAGACCGCCTTTCAGCCTAGTAAGAAGGGACGACTCGACTTTGTGAGAAGGGATGAGTTGGGTTGCCTATTGAGAAGGGAAGACTCCTAGCGAGAAGGGCCAGACGTATCGCCTCTTCAGTCGTCTGGTTTAGGGCCGACTAACACTGCTTCTTTAGACGGCTAAGCAAGTTGCTAGCTGAAATAGTAGATTGAGTGCGAGTGCTTATAGTATTGATTTGGTGAATAGGCCAACAACTATTGCCTTTTTAGTCGGTCTCGAGAGTTGTCGGCTGAGATAGTTTGTCGAGTGTGGAGGCTTATGAGCTTGATCTGATAGTTAGGTCGGCAAGTACTAGCTTTCAAGTCAGCCATGTAAGTTGCCGGCTCTTGGAGTCGGCCGTAGTAGCGGTTCAAGTCGTCTAGGCTCTGATCATGTCTCATATAGCATGGAGTGGGATGCGTGTCTACAACTCAAGAAAGATTAACACTTAATTATTTGTAGGTTATAATATTATTAATCAATAATCTTAGTTAATTTGAAATAATTAATTATAATTTTTTTAAATTTTAAATAATTAATAAATTTATTATTATTAATCATCCGGTTAATATAAAATAAATTACTGAGTCCCTTTATGGAGTTAAAACAATATGTTTTTTTGGGATCATTTGACATTTAACACAATCTTATAAGTTATTGATTTACCAAACATATAACTACTTATATCTTCTTATAAGTTAAGAAGTTTACCAAATAACTTCCTTATTTTCTTACATATTTATAAAAAGTTTTAAAAATAAAAAATAAATAACTTATAAGGACTAAAAATATAAGAAGTAACCAAACATGTTGTAGGTTGTTTAAAAATTAATGTAGATAGCTGATCCCCATCAAATGCCGATGATGGAAGTTATAATTTGATGGCTTCCAGAAGATTACAATTTAAAATTTTTTATGTAGATTGATGAAGGTTATAATTTGACGACTTTCACAACAACTGATGAAAAACTCTAATTTAACAACCTTCACAATTAACGTCGGGAGTTACAATCTGATGTAGGCATCAAAAATTACCTATGGGTTCTCGCACGTAGATCGAGATGGAGAAAAGATGATGAATATTATTATCCAAGTCAATGAGGATTATTTGACGTTGACAAGTGTATGAAGCGAGTCGACGAAGCTTACGAATCAATGGGACAACAGAATAACAAATAGACGATCCGATTGGGAGTTACGTCTCACTCACGAAAGGCAAAGTGCTACTCGTATCTCATCTATTCTATATATGATTCACCTATAGAAACTGTATATCTCTTGTTTATTTTTCCAATGCACTTTGAATCGCATCATTCCGAGATCGGATGGGAAACTTATAACGAAAATAGTCAAGAGGTGCAGAACAGCACCTCGGTCGAAAACCGAGACACACCAAGTGTCTCAGCTAGCTGAGACACACCAATTGTCTCGGCTAGCTGAGACACAAACTTTGTCTCAGCTAGCCGAGACACAAAGTGTGTCTCGACCGGCCGAGACACAAAGACTGTCTCAGGCCCCGAAAATGCTGTTTTTTGCGGTTTTTTGCTGTTAACTGCCCCAATTCTATTATATCATGATCCAAAGCCTCTCCAAATGATTTTAAGCTATCTTGGAATATGGTTAAGTGGTTACAACTAAAGATAAGAGGGAATTAGCCGTTCTTATCCGAAAACTGGCTCCTGAAGCCTATAAATACAGTCCTAGGGCCTTCATTTGCACAGATCCGGAATTCTCAAGCCTCGGGAAGCCCTGTCGAACTAAAAAGTGAGGAGCAAAAATTTCAAAGAGGAGAAAGAGATCTCGGTGAGCTATTCAGCATAAAGAGGAAGAGTTCGAGAGATCTGCATCCATTCATCCATTTCCTTGAGATCGTACCTAGCTGTGATTCTCAAGAAGAGTGGGTATCTCACCTTGCTGAGATATTTGCTCCAGTTTCTTGTCTCCTTTGCGAGGTAACAAAACTTATATTTAGATCTGATCAGTCGGTGGTCTACAGATAAACCCCAACATAGACTAAGATCTCATACAAGCAGCGGGTGATAAACATTTGTTACGTGTGTTTTAAGAGAGTTGCAATCTTTTATTTTCATTTTTGTTGAGTTTATTGTAACGACTAAAGTTGTAATGAGTCTACTAATAAAAAAATTAACTTTCCACCAAAACACGCTGGCAACTATAGTGGGAGGCCAACAGCCTTACTACCGAGACTATCGTGTCCAGGCGCTGATCAAGATCCTCGTGGATGAAGAAGTCGAATACATGTTCGACCAGCAGAAATTCGAGGAGTACATCTCCTCCTCCTCCTCCAGATCTTCCTCTCCCTTTAAACACAGGAAGATCACTTCTGTGAAGAAGGTTAATTGGCCTTCAGATTTGAAAACTCAGGGTGATAATCTTCACCCAAATGCTGTTGAAGACTTTTCTCTAGCCTCCAAGGAAGCCGGATCTGACGCTCGTGACAACTCTTCAAAGGTCACAGAGCTTCCCGTCGAAGGTGGGCGCCGATACTGACGAAAGGGGCTCATCAGAGGTGCTGCAACCGTCTTGCCCGACAATTCACCAAGGCTTTGGAACAGGTGGATGGACTCCACTACCAAGTGGATCTAGAGTTTAGAAGGCGCCAAGTGTCTAAACCATTGTCGCAGCAAGCATCGGGATCCTCCTCCCATCAACCGACTAACTAATGGGTTCATGTCAAACGAACTCATTCTACTCTCGAGGAGCACATCACGAAGCGTTATGTACTTCTTGTGTATACCTAGATCCTTGTGCGGAAGGCACAAGAATTACAAAAGGAAGAGGTGGTCAAAGAGATACCAAGATCTAAGCAGGTTTGGGTGTCAAAGCCCAAGACAACGCCTAAAACTACACCGAAGACAGTTAAGGCGCCTCTTCCTGACAAGTGACCCCAGTTGTGTCTCTCACTCAGTTCTACTTCCAAGGCTGCTCTCCAGCCTTTATCAATTTTAGATCCCGCTCCTTCTACTCCCGCACCTCCGGTGAAGCCCTATAACAGTGTGGATCTCTCCAAATTTAGAATTCCGTTGAAGGATCATCTAGGTCCTCTACACGAAGATCGAGACAAAAATCCTATCAAAGAACGCTTGGGTCGAACAAATAAATCATGAGTGACTCTTTAGACTAGGGGTCGTACACGACCTCCCAACAAGACTATTCCTATAACCGCCCGCTTGAGGGTGCGAGAAGAGAACCAGGAGCCCGTTAGGGTTTCACCTTCATAATGTGATTCTAAACGTGTGACTCCTACCAATGCCAAGAAGGTGTTACCTAGTCAGAAGAAAATGATTCCGACAGACGACAACATTATACCTGAAAGTATAGGTGAATAGCTGATAGGTTGCTCCAGCCACAACGCTGAAGAGTTGTGCTATCGAGCTGGAGATACAAACATATCTCAAAAGAGAAGTATCCCAGAATTGGTCTCTCACTGTTCTTATGAGAGGCTTATCTGGGCAGTCTTATCAGAGTGTAGCTACCCCAAGACCGCTCCACAGAGTGTCTCAGTATTCCGAAGGCTTTCCGGTGAAGCATCAAAACCCAAATCAAGATGCTGCTGCAAAAGAAGATCGACCATTCAAGATGATGAATTCCCTGAAGTCACCATCAACATGGTTGATAAAGGAAAGTCTATCACTACTTCAAACAGATCTATTCTCGACTTTTCTCCCGAAAGGAAAGTCAATTCAGGGATAGTCCAATGAATGTCTTAGCTCCAGCTGGAAGACATCAGACATAAGGATTACCCGAGGATGCACGAAGGACTATCTTCAGAAGACGAACTTTCGGATACTTGCTCCACAATCGTCTCCAACGATACAATATCTAGCATTGTGCGAGCTCGAGAAGTATTCATGATCACTACCGAACAAGTGGCTTAACTTCTTCAAGAAGCCTTGGCCAAACACAAAGAAGATTTAAAATTGAAATGGAGATGGTTGTGTAGTGGATCAAGGATTTACATGCTCAACAACTTTAGGAGTTATCAAATCAGCACAGTGAATCCAGTCGTCGACACACTACCAATAGGTAGATAGTGACTTAGAGGTAGAGAAGACTATCAATATCGTTGCTCTTTCTAATGACAAATATACTAGGGGTGGCCCCAACAATAATACTAATACTGAGGCTGGCCCCATCACTAATGATAATGCTGAGGGTGATCCCATCATTCGTCCTCAAAATCTCCCGAAGAAAATACAGGCGACGACGAGATGATGAAAGAGCTAGAGAATAAAGTCAATGCCTTAATATCCACTCAAGAAGTGAGAAAAATGGGTATTCCATACCTGTATCCA
The DNA here is from genome assembly GCA_022839385.1 of Asparagus kiusianus. Lineage (NCBI taxonomy): Eukaryota > Viridiplantae > Streptophyta > Magnoliopsida > Asparagales > Asparagaceae > Asparagus > Asparagus kiusianus. The sequence continues at coordinate 71,035 of BQKN01000699.1, read as the reverse complement.
AGAGAGTGGGATTCAATCTCGTACCCGATGTAGTTCACCCTAATTAACTTCACACCATTCGACGGGAGGGGCTCGCCCACTCAAGAAGAGACGATCTAATCTGGAGTTATGTCTCACTCATGAAAAGTGAAGCACCACTCATGTCTCATCCACTCCACATATGATTCATCAATAGGAGGTTGTAGTTCTTTTCTTTGGATTTCCAACGCATTTTGAATCACATCATTCTGAGATTGGATGGGAAACTTACAGCGAAAATAGTCAAGGCATGCAAAACAACGCATCGGTCCAAAACCGAGACACACCAAGTGTCTCAGCTAGTCGAGACACAAAGTGTGTGTCTCGGTTGGCCGAGACAAAAATACTGTCTCAGGTCCCAAAAACGCTGTGTTTTATGTTTTTTCACTATTAACTGCCCCGATTCTGTTATATCATGATCCAAAGCCTCTCCAACTGATTTAAAGCTATCTAGGAATGTGGTTAAGTGGTTATAACTGAAGATAAGAGGGAATTGGCCGTTCTTATCTAAAAACTAAGCTTCTAAAGCCTATAAATACAGCCCTAGGCCTTCATTTGTACAAATCCGGAATTCTCGAGGCTCGGTGAAGCCCTGTCGAATTGAAGAGTGAGGCGCACGAATTTTCAGAGAGGAGAAAGAGATCTCGGCGAGCTATTCAGTATAAAGAGGAAGGGTACGAGAGATCTGTATCCGTTCATCCATTTTCTTGAGATCGTACCTAGCTACAATTCTCGAGAAGAGTGGGTATCTCACTTTGCTGAGATATTCGCTTCAGTTTCTTATTTCCTTTGTGAGGCAACAAAACTTATATTTAGATCTAATCAGTCGGTGGTCCACGGATAAACCCCGGCACAGGCCAAGATCCCACGCAAGCAACGGGTAATAAATGTCTGTTACATGTATTTTAAGAGAGTTGTAATCTTTTATTTTTATTTTTATTGAGTTTATTGTAACGACTGAAGTTGTAATGAGTCCACTAATGAAAGAATCAACTTTCCATCAAAACATATGATGACTCTCATATTTTCAAGGAGCCAAGATAAAGGTTATAAGATGGCAATCTTTGCAACGCTCTAGCCAAAAAGACTACAAATTAACGGTCTCTTTAAATCAAAATGTAAATATCTCTCAGACCGTAAGAAATTTGGCGAAACGGACGGGAGAAAACCAAACCCTTTTGGGTAGGTTTGGCCTGCTCCATCTCGTCGAGAGAGTCGATTTTTATATATAATTCGTCCAATTCCGACTTACGGTTTGAAAGTTATGACATGTTCTTCGCAGCAAGTCATGTTCTGAAGTTCGTCTGCAAGACGAGACTTTGCCTGAACATTAGACTTCTCCTAAAGCTCATCAAACTCGTCTGAAGCTCACCTCTATGTTCCAGAGTCGAAACAATGCAACCACTGCATTCTCATCAACAAAACACAGTGTTTTCAAAACGCAGCACAAACAGAGCGTTCTTAAGCCACAGATGCAATTCAGATTCAGCCGCGAACACAGCTCAAATCTAGCCGCTAACGTAGCTTCCAGACCATGCATTCAAAAGCTACTAACGCAACATAAACGCAACTTCCAGGCACTGCGTTCATAGCCACAGACACAGCTCAAATCCAGCCGCTAACATAGCTTTTAGACCATGCGTTCGAATGCCACTTGTTGGCCTTCTTGTTTTGATGATGTTTAACAAACAATTTACTTCTAATGTTGTTTGTCTAGTATTTGTGTTTTCTTATATATTATAGACAAACAACGTTGTTGGAGGTTGGATGGATTGAGCCTACACGATCACATCAATAAGGAGGTTGGCGGAATGTCAGGTTGAAGCTCTTACAATTCAAAGTTAAAGATTAAGTTCAAGCTTCATCCGCAAGTGTACCAAGTCAAGCTTAATTGAAGATCAAGATTGCTTGGGTAATGTAGTTTTAGATTTTATATTATGTGTGCCATATACTCTAAGCTCAATATCTTATACACACACATTTATTGGTTTCTTCGTATATATATATAGTTATATATATACATAAGTTTTTGGTTTCTATGCATATATATGGTTATATATATACATACATTTGTTTTGGTTTTTATGGTTATATATATGATATTACATATTCCATACTCTATTGTGCTTTAGTACTTATTGCATAGAATATGTAATTTTTGTGAAAATATTATCTTATTAGTTTATAGACTTAAATATCTATTTATACATGTTTTACTAAGTCTATAAAAATATTTCATAAAGTTTCAAAAGTTGGTTTATGTCAAAACATCAAAATTCAAGTATCTCATATTTTCATGTTTTGGACTATTACTGTAGCATGTTTATTATCATGTCTACAATCATTCCCCAAAGTTTTATATTTTTTGGAATTTATTTGCTATTTTTAAACAGTGTTTTAAACCAGCATACCAGTTTTCTGCTGTGTCAGTTTTTGGTCGACCGCACCGGTCGACCGCTCATTTGATCTTTCGTAAGCATGCAGCAGAGAGTTGGTCGGTCGACCGATGCGGTCGATCGAGAGCTCCATCGGTCGACCGCAGGAATTTCCGGTCGACCGACGATCGTCCAGAACAGTTCTCATATCTTTTTTGTTCTTCGCGGTCGACCGCGAATATTTTCGGTCGACCGCCAATAGATCCGTTGGTCACAACGGCTATTTTTCTGAGCTGTTTTCTAGGGGCTTTGTTGTCATTTGGTTTGGGGTTTTTTGGCTGAGATTTTGAGTGGGTATAAATACCCTATTGTTGTTCTCTTTCAAGCTAACCAAGAGAAAAGTTTTAAAGAGTTTTTACAAGTTTGTTTAAGGTTTTCTAAGTGTGTTTAAGAGTTTGGTTTGTGAAGATAATTTCACAAGGGCTTGAGGAGATAATCTTTGGTGTTCGGGCTTCAAATCATCTCTCTCTCTCTCACTCTTGTCATTTATTGGAGAAGTTTTCTAAACTCAATCTAGCTTTACACTTTATTGTTTGATTATCATTTTATTAAGCTAGTGTTTATATTGAGTTTAGTTGATTTTATTTATCTCTTTGTACACACACAACCATTGAGCTTATTGTATTTACATTCATAGTATAATTGGGTTGTGGGATTGTGTATCTTAGAGAGTGAGCTTATAATTCGTTCTCATTCATTGTAGAGAACAAACACTTTGTATTGAGCCTAATTGTGAGGATTCACTTGTAATACACTTGTACACTGAGAGAAGTGTGTGGTGAGAGACGGGGTCGAATCCAAGAGGAGTGGTGTCGGTTGACGTGCCTAGGGAGAGGTTGTAACTGAGCACTTTAGGAGGAGGACACGGGCTAGACCAACACTTAGTGTGTGAGGTGTGATTGCATAGTGATTGTATTGTGAGGTGTAAACGTTGTTCGGGTGAACGTAAAAAACCCGGTTGTGATAGTGGAGATCTCCTCGAGGTGAGGATCGGAGACGTATGTCTTGGGGACCGAACTCCGTAATCATATTGTTTGTTTGTGATTGCATTGGCGCACTTACTTTTATGTTCATATCTTATATCGCCTTTGTATATTGCTTGTTGATTATATTGCCCACTATCTAGTTTAGATTATTTACCATTGAGTTTATATATCCTTGCAAATACATTGCCTATATCTCTTTGTTAGGATATATCTTATTGTTCACATTGCTTATTCTTGCTTATATTTCTCGTATATCTATCTTGCAAGAATATATTTGTTAAGTAATTTAATTGGCATATAATCGGATTAGATTAGCATAAGACCCTAATCACCCCGCCTCTAGGGTCTAACAATTGGTATCAGAGCTTGGTGCTCTTTGATTTAAGGACTAATCGCCTTGAGTTAAAGATCCAAGTTATCTTTTTGTGCTAATCTAATTTTTGATTTTTTGCATTGCTTGCATATATATAGATTATGGATATGAATGATGCATCTTGTTTAGGCTATGATTCTAGTGTTGCTCCTAGATTAGATAATTTTCCCTATGTCCAATGGTGTGTTAGATTTAAGCTATTTGTTAGATCTAAACATTTTGATTTATGGGAAATTATAGATGATGCTTATATTGTGCCCATTTTGGAGAAATCCAAATGGAATAAAAATGATCATCGAATGTTTACTATGAACAACATTTTGTTAGAATATTTGCTAAATGCTTTTAATTCATCTATGTCTAACAAGTTTGTTCATTTTGATAGTGCTTACAAACTTTGGAAATTTATAGAAGCACATCAAGGGGACTTGGAGGCGATCCGACAAGCTTTGGAAGATCCGGCTTCAATTTCATGTGGAGCTTTATGCACACGTGCACTAGGCGATAGCCCTAGTGAGGTTTGCGAGTTCGAACCCGATAATGAGTTATCTAGTGATGAACTTGCTTGTGTATCTAAGAAATTATTGCATGCCTACAACAAATTGCATAAAGATTTTAATGATTTAAAATGCAAGCATGATAATTTAGAATCCGATCATGAGAAGCTAGTATCCAAGTTTGATATCATTGCTAAAGAAAATGAAAATCTTAAAGAAAACAATGATATGTTAAACTTGGAAAATGAAAATTTAACCTCATCCATTCCTAGCTTAACTCATGAAAGAGATAATGCCATGTTAGAAGTAATGAACATACAAAATGATACTGCTTCTTTTATAGATGATTATTTATGTTCTACTTCTAAAGGTGCATATGTGCCTAAAAATGAAGACTTGAATCTTATGAAAAAATGTATTTCATCTTTAGATTCAACTTTGAAAACATGCATCAATAATCATAAGAAGCTTATGGATATGTGTGCCAAGTCTAAGTCATCATCTACTCATCATGCACACATATATAGCAAAGTTTATAAGTGTTCTAATTGCGGCCGTAAAGGCCATCTAGCTAAATTTTGCTATGATGCACACAAACATAAAAATATCAATGCTCCATGTGCATCACATGTAGCTTCTTCATCACATGTACACACACATACACACATTGTTCATCATAAGCATGCTCATGTGTATAGATGTGATCATTGTGGTCGTTTTGGTCATTTGGCCGAATATTGTTTTGATTTAAAAAGAAAATCTTCTTTGCCAAATGTTTCTAGTAGACCACATGTTTTTAAATGTGATGTTTGTGGTAGGTTTGGACATCTTACTAAATTTTGTTTTGATATACAAAAAGCTTCTAAGTTGTAATATGTTCCAAATAGACCATTGTTTAAGAATGTTTCTCATTTGCAAAATAATTTCAAAAGACCATTTATGTTTGCAAATGTTTCTAATGTTTCTCGTGCACGAGCTAATGGTCCACAAAAACAAATGGATCTCTTTCATTGCACGTATTGCAATCGGAAGGGTCATTTGAGCGATTATTGCTTTGACCGTGTTAGTGCACCACATGTGCCTAAGAGGGTTCTTTGGTTCGGGGCTGCTTTGGTTCCTCTTTTTGGCAGCAAAGAGGAGATATTTTTCGGATCAATCTTTAGGGATCAATCTTTTGAAGATCGGCACAAGGTTTCTTAGCAGAAGAAGGATCTCGGCAATCTTCAGACCCTCGGAGTTGTTCTTGGAGCTTTCATCAACCTTGCCTTAAAAACTAATTTTCAATTAAATCAATCAACTCTTCTGTAGAGTTATAACTCGCTCATAGTTACCTAACTCGTTAAAAGTTTTAAACTTGCCACACAAGTTCATCTAAGACATCAATCAAGAGGAAGAAACCGTGTTCCACGAGGTGAAGCGTTCGGATCGTCAACAGAAAGCAAACTCGACACGAACATCGAGGGAGACATTCCATCAACACCAAGAAGAACACAGTTTTAAACAAAGGGAAGGGTGTCCGTCGATCTTTCTCTCTTTTGTAAATTGAGAAACCAATTGAGAAGATTTGTAATTTTTTTCTAAGTCTGTTAGAAAGAAGTTGTATCGAGAGAATTGTAATTAATTCTTTTTCTGAGCCTATCAGAGAGAATAATACAAATTTAATTCTCAATTGTCTTCTTCGAATTTGCCCACCAAACACATGCGTGAAAGTATTTTGCTCTAAAATTCCCGTATAAGTGACTCCCCAACTGAAAAATCATCAGCAGAGCAACTTGATTAGAGGATAATCTTCAGCAGCTTCCTTTGTCGAGAGTCTTTTGCTTTTTATGATGCTTTCCAACAGGAACTTAAATCTACCACAATAAAAATATTTAAATGGAATATAACTCTCCAAAATCCTTTTCGTTAATTTCTTTTTCTCAAAATAGGATAAACATGAACTGTTGGGATTTTTAAATCTCGTAAAAACCCCAAAAACCACCAAACATAGCAAATAGAATCACACGAGATTTAATGTGAAAAACCCTCAATAGGGAAAATCACGGGATCAAAATAAATCCACTATAACCTCCAAATTATAATCTTTTTTACGGACAAAAACCGTCAAACCCTCTCTCCACGATACCATTGAACCCGGTTACACCCTCTAAAACCTTGATTATAAGAGTATTGTCTCTCTCCTTTTCTCTACTCTCATTGGTTTTTCCTCCAGCAATAGAAGAATATATATAGGGAAATCAAAATCCTATCTCTAATCTAACTTCCTTATTAGAATAGGATTCAAACTCTTAATCGTGATGAGACTCAATCTCCTAATCATGATAGATCTCTAATCCTATCTAATTCTCATAAAGTTATACAAAGAATCAAAGACATAATCCTAACTTGTCTGCCAAGTTAACTTGGCCTCTAAGAAAATTACTAGGATTGAGCCTAGCCTTCAAACTCGTATTCGACTTAGAGTTTGAGTTGGTACCCTACATATCCTCTCTCGACGAAAAATCTCCAAGTATCTCAACGGCTTCAGAAAAACTCACTCTCTTCTTCTTGTTTTTCATCTCTCCCTTGTGGACAAGAGTCTGAGAAGAGTCATCTACACTATTAACAGATCATCAATCTAAATAGAAAATATGGTTGCTATTCTTCCTCCCTCGTAAAATCAAATCACCATCTTTATATACTTTACACCACTCTCCTTTACTCACATACTTGTACCCACATGATATCATCTCACCCAACAAAATTAAATTAGCACCACATGACGGCACATATCTCACATGATGAAGAATTCTGACCTTCCTAGTATGAAGCTTGAGGCAAACACTCCCAACACCTTCAACCTTCATCTTCTTGTTGTTTTCAACAATCATGTTGTCAAATTCTTTATCTGTCTTTAATGTGTCAAAATAATTTTTGTTATTGCAAATGTGCATAGAAGCTGTAGAATCTAACACTTAAGTGTTACTCGCATCAATACATGTACTCTGCATCAACAACACCACATCTTTATCATATACAACCATCGAGGAGTTTGCCTTCTTCCCATTTTCTTGAAACTTCATCTGTCTAACTCTTTAAACTATATCGCATCTGGGTGTATCTGAACTGAATGTGACCATTCTCTCCGTAATAATAGCACTCTCTTTCGCTGTCGTCTTGGGCCCAAGATTTTGACTTTCCTCAATAACTGTTATATCTCTTCTTACTCCTCCCTTGATTAGAACCTTCAAAAGCTAGTGCACTCTCACCACCATTAGATGCGCTCTCCTTTCATATCATTCTTTCATTCTTATGTAGGAGTGTTGTCACATCATCGAACTTCAAAGTCTGTTTCTCTACAATTATCGTCTGAACTAACGGCTTATACGACTTCAGCAAGGAAGATAATAAGAGTAGCGCATGTTCTTCTTCTTTAATCTCCTCATCAATATTTATAAGTTGGCAAACTAGCTGATTAAAGGCATTGATGTGGTCTTGAATTGCATTCTTCTTCCATCTTTAACAAGTAAAGCTCCATCCTTAAACATAATCGATTAGTTTTTCGACGCATAAATCCCTTCGAGTCTTTCCTACAGCCCCCTTGGTGTGGTCTCTTGCATAACATTGTACTTAATCTCGGGGGCGAGTGTCAAATGAATTGTGCTAACCACCCTCTTTTGCATAGAACTTCATTCAGCATCCTTCAATCCTTCAGGTTTTTTCTCCTCCAAAGCTTGATCAACACCCTGCTGCTCGAGAATATTTTGAATTGTGCACTGCCATACTGTAAAATTTGTCTTACCGTTGAATAGCGGAATATCGAACATCGGACCCGAAGAAGTTATCATCCTCTAACCATAATAAAAAATTCAAAGCAGTCACTATAGAGATTGAATTTGATAAAACAGCATAAAAATGAACTTAGCACATCGAAAAACCATACGAACGACTCATGAATAACCAAAATTCGCCTCCAAATCCTCGATCAAAAGACAAATCGATCTTTTTCTTTGTTTCCCTCGATGTCGATCACCGCGCTTATGATAGACCCAAATGCCACTAGGAAAGAACCATAGAGGGGGTGAATAGGGTTTATGCTAATCTAATCCGATTTTATGCCAATTAAAACTAATTAATAAATATGCTAGCAAATATGATATGCAATAAGATATATATGCAAGGATAAGTAAATTAAGCAAGGGCAAACAATATAGTGGATGAAATAAACAAGATGCAATTGGCGATATAAGATGAAAACACAAATAAGTATGCTAATGAAAAAATAAACAAGCAATATGATCACGGAGTTCGGATCTTCTACCCTACGTCTCTGCTACCCACTCCTAGGGAGAAATCCACTACACAACCGGGTTTTCAACGCCCACCCGAATAACGTTTATACCTCACATTTGGTTTTCTAGCTCACCAAAAACTTTACAATCCACACTCTTGCAATCCCACTCTACACCCTTTAAGTGTTGGTCACTAGCTCATGTCTCCCTTAAGTGCTCGGATTTACAACCTCTCCCTAGGCTTTACTATCGACATCACTCCTCTTGGATGACCCCGTCTCTCACCATACCCTCCTCTCAGTGTACAAGTGTATTATAAAGTGTATCCCCACAATTAGGCTCTCAAATCAAATGATTGTTCTCTAAACAAGGTGGGAACTCAAATAAGCACAACTTAAAGTTACAATCTCTCACAACCCCAATTATACTATGTATGTAAATACTAAAAGCTCAAATGGGTGTGTGTAACAATGAGATTAAATTAAAAAAATCTAAACTCAAATAAATACTAGCTTATGGAAATAAAAATCAAACAATATAAAAAGCTAGATAAGAGTTTAGAAAAACTTCTCTATTATGACAAGAGAGAGAGAGAGAGAGATGAGATGAAATTCAAACACCAAAGGATGATCTCTTCTAGCTCTTGTGAAAATTTCTTCACAAACTTGAAACTTGTAAACACACTAAACAAACTTAAAGACCCTTTAAAACTTTTCTCTTGGTTGGTGAGAATTATAAATACAATGGGGTATTTATAACAACCAAAAACATTAGCCAAAACCGACACAAAATGGCTAAAAACCCAAATAAAAACAAAACTGGAAACTAGTCGTTACTGTGCAACGGTAACATTGGCGGTCGACCGTAGAGGCCCGTCTGGTCGATCGTGAGCAGTTGAAAAAATAGGCTGAGTCTCTGGACTTTTCGCGGTCGATCGCAGCGGCACACGCGGTCGACCGTGAATTGATATTTTTGATACATAGGCTGAAAAGTGAAAATCTAATTTTTAAACTCGATTTAAAAATAGTAAACAAATTCAGAAAAATATAAAACTTTGGAAAATGATTATAAACATGATGTTAAACATGTTACAAAAAGAATTTTTGGAATAGCACTCCTCAAATAAGAAATCTCTTCATTTTGCAAAAATATCCAAAATATGAAAATGTGATATACTTGAAATTTGATGTTTTGACATAAACCAAAGATTTGAAAACTCTTGTATGGCTTTATAGACTTAATAAAAGGTATGAACTATTGTTTTAAAGTCTATAACCCAAAAGCACAATATATTTCCAAATATAATAGAATATAAAACATATGAATGTGTATATGAATATATATTTGTTTCATATTTAAACTTAAAAGTAAATAACCAAAACTTGTGTGTGTGTGTGTGTGTGTGTGTGTGTGTGTATGACTATATATTTAAAAACTAAATACGTGGCATGTATATATGAGCTTAAAGCATCTACACATAAGTATAAACCTAAACTAAATATACCCAAGCTATCTAGATCTTCAATTGAGCTTGACTTGGTAAACTTTGCGGATAAAGCTTGATCTTGATTAGACTTGAATTGCAATGACTTTATTCCACTATTTGCGCCAACCTTCATTTGATGTGATCGTGTATGCTCAATCCATCCAACCTCCAATATATTGTTTGCCTAGAATAAATAAGAAAACACAAACACTAGACAAATAATATTAGTTATAAATTATTTGTTAAAATATCATGAAAACAAAAAGGCCAACAGCTTCGACCGCTGATGCCTTCACCAATCGCACACCGCTCAAACCTCCACGATTCGTCGAACCTTGCTCTCATACTACTTGTTGGGATTTTAGATCCTACAAAACCCCCGAAAACACCAAATGCAGCAAATAAAATCATACAAGATTTAACATGGAAAACCCTCAACTGGGTAAAACCACGGGATCGAAATCTATCCATTATCACCTTCAAATTACAATTTTTTTCACGGACAAAGACTACCAAACCCTCTCTCTCACAATACCCTTGAACCCGGTTACACCTTCTAAAACATTGATTATAAGAATATCGTCTCTCTCCTTCTCTCTACCATCATTGGGTTTTCCTCCAACAATAGATGGATATATATAGAGAAGCCAAAATCCTATCTCTAGCCTAACTTCCTAATTAGAATAGGATTCAAACTCTTAATCATGATGAGACTCAATCTCCTAATCATGATAGATCTCTGACCTATCTAATTCTTATGAAGTTATACAAAGAATTAAAGACACAATCCTAACTTGCCCGCCAAGTTAACTTGACCTCTAAGAAAACTATTAGGATTGGGCCTAGCTTTTAAATACGTATCCGACTTAGAGTTTGAGTTGGTACCCAACATGAACTTCTTATTTCCATTCTTTTATGATGCTTTTCTCTTATCAGTCTTTGACATCTAAAATTTTGAATATTTTGAATCGAATGTCTCAAATGATTAGGAGTGTTTGGTTAAAAATAATAAGAGTCTCATGTTGTTCTAACTACAACTAAATTTTATTTGGTTCGAAACTTTTGAAACATCAAAATGTTAGGAGTTACATATGTAGGAAAGTTAAGTAGTGTTCAATGGAGAAACATTGCTATATTACAGTTGAACAGCATTCTAACAGTATGAGTATAAACTATATACCTTGAGAATGTTAGTCATTCATTGGTTTGATCTTGTAAAAGGATCCTGCTATTAAACTAAAACTCTATGGTTACAATAAGGATTCCTTAGTGTCGTACGTCATAAAATATGTCAAATCACCTTAGTTTTCAGGAAATATTTATTAAATATAATATTTTGTTCTTATTGCTGTTTAAACTTTCCTTTCTTATATTCATATTTTTACCATGATATTAAATATAGTGTTTTCTTCTTTATATTTTTTCTAGGGTTTATGTAGATAATCTATATATGTATCATACTCCCTTTAAAAGTATGAGTTTGGAAAAATTTCATGGTCAATATTACCCTTACCTTTTTTGAATATTATATTGTTATCCTAATCTATTTAAATTATTCTATCTTCTTTAAATTTATAATTAAATGATTTATCTTATTCATAATGAGACTTAATATATTATTGGATAAATGAGAGACATTTAATTTAATTCAAATTATTTACATATTTTAGTTTGTAAAGAAATTAAAAAAAACTATGCTAGCCAGCACCTAAAATTTTTTAGACTTTGTAAAAATATCCTCCAAGTTTTTTGAATTGCAAAAACACCCCTACAAATTCAAAATTTTATTAAAATATATTCAAAATTATAAATTTTACTTATTTCAATTCAGTAAGATCTCTAAAAATATATATGCTAGCTAAAAACTAAAAGTTTTTTAACTTTGAAGAAAACATCTTACAAGATTTGAAAATTATAAAAACACCCCTAAAAATTCAAACTTTATGAAAAACATATTGAAAATTTCAAACCTATAAAAACACTAAAAACCTACAAATAACATACACAACCGTCAAAAATCTATGGAATTTACAACAAGCACTCTGAACTTTTTACAAATTATAAAAGAAAATCCTCAAAATTATAAAATTTACAAAAAAACTAATAATTTCCAACCTAATAATACATTCAAAATATAGGAATTATAAATATCTCGTACATAATTTATAATTTATAGAAAACACATTTAAAGTTTCAAAACTTACAAACAAACACTCAAAAATCAAAATTTACATAAAACACCCTCACAATTTCAAACCCATTAGTAAATTGAAAACATAGGAATTATAAATAGTCTATAAACAATTTACAATCTGTAGAGAAGTCCTATAAGTTTAAAAAAATTACAAAAACTCCTAAAATTCATAATTTACAGAAAAACACTATGAAAATTTCTAATCTATGGACACTGAAATAAATATACAAAACTACTAACAACTCTAGAAAACTAAAAATTTACAAAAAATAGCATACTCCCTTCAAAAGTATAGGTTTAGAAAAAACTTTTTTTCATGGTCAATATTACCATAATGTTTTTGAAAAGAACATAACTAATTGAAAAATCTATTAAACTTGAAATTTATAAAAAAAAACACCCTTAAAGTTTAGTACATTACAAATTACCTCTTCAAAGTTTAAAAAGTTTCAATAGTTTTTTATAATTTCTTGACTTCAATATAATATTTAATAGTTTTATGTATTTATAAATTATAAAATTTTATGGTGCTTTTTTTTATAATTTTTAAAGATTTTAAGGGTGTTTCTTTTGTAGTTTTCTAAATTTTTATTATGTTTTCAGTGTAATGCATATATATGTTAATTAATAATGATATTAAAGAGTAAGTCATTCTTAAGATATATTATGCCATAGTTAAGTATGCACATTACTATTCGTAGGCAGTGTAGTTTATATATAAAAAATTTTCTGATGATCTATATAGTGGTTAAAAGAATTTTGACTTTATTGTATTGTTCTTTATAAATTATATTTAAGGTGAACTCACCATATAATTTTGAATATGGTCATCATAATTTTAATACGTTTGATTGATTGACTATATAGATATATAGATCATAGATTATTTTACTTTCTCACATGAACTAATATTTGATGCTTAATAATTTAGATTATCATTTCTAAATTTAATATAAAGAGGAGCTTTAATAACGTTTATTTGTTTACCTATAGGATAATACAATCTCAGTTACTATTTTTTGCTTGAGATTTGTTATATAGTTACGTGTATATAGATCATAGATTATTTTACTTTCTCACATGAACTAATACTTGACGCATAATAATTTAGATTATCACTTCCAAATTTAATATAAAGATGAGCTCTAGTAATGTTTATTTATTTACCTACAGGATAATACAATCTCAATTACTATTTTTTGCTTAAATTAGGATGATTGTAGTTGGTCATCCACTATAAATTTTTTTGAAGATATGTATCTTACTTTCTATAACTATCTGCATTGCCCATGTATATTTTATAAATTAGTTGTTAATTTGACATATTAAATTACTTTTCCTTTGTAGAAATTTTACTTTGACTTTTGGATTGTGTAATCAGTATATCGCCATTCTAGCGTAGATATGACCCCACTCTAAATGTCTCCAAACCAATATTTGAGTTGAACTGAAGTATATACTACTGCTACTACATGTATATATTTTTTGTAAAAATCATGTCAACGTTTTTTTAAACAAAAAAGAATATTTTAACCTCTGATATTATAAAAACTAAATATAGCTAATTAAGTAATTAGCAAAAGAGAACTTACATCAGAAATCATGAATAATAATATAAAAAGGAAAAATAATAGCATTGTCAACAATACTACCAATAGCATGTTAGGGCTCATGTTTATGAGCCTACCATCTAATCTAGTTTTGATGATTAACAAACAATTCCTAACAATGTTTATCGAGTGTTTATTTGCTTGTCAGGCATTCTACATAAAAATCCTTCGGTTGGAGGTTGGATGGATTGCACTTTAACGATGTCATTTAATGGAGGTTGGCGGAATATCGGAATAAAGTCATTTACAATTCAAAGTCAAATTTAAGATCAAGCTTCATCCACAACTTAGATGAGCTTTATTAAAGATCAATAACTTGGGTATAATATTTTAGGTTTATACTTTGTGTGTTGATACTTAAAGCTCAAACATTATATACACATACACATTTTTGTTTTATAGCTTTTGAGTTTAAATCGTATAAATATGAAACTAATAGTTATATACATATACATATATACTAGTTTCCTATTTATCGATTATATTTTGAAAATTAATATATTTAGCTATATAAATACGAAGCACATGAATATAATTACATACACACATATTCGTTTCATGTTTCTATGTGCTTAAAATGATTTTCTTAATTAACAAGTTTAAAATCAATAAAATCATGTTTATTTGTAAAATTATGTGTTTATGGATTAAAGACTTAATTACATCATGTTACATCTTTTCCTAAGTCAATTAATCCATTCAAAATGAATAAGCAAGTTTGTTTGTCAAAATTTCAAGTGTATTGAGTTTTTATGTTTTGGACTATTTTGCAATATGATGAGTTTTCATAAATGAGAAATATAATTTAAAAAATTCTCTTTGTAACATGTTTATTTTTATATTTATAAACATTTTCCAAAGGTTTATAATTTTTGAAGTTTATTTGCTATTTTTTAAAGGGGTTTAAAGTTTATTTTCACTGTTCATTATATGCCTTGTGCACCTTATCAGTCGACTGATGAACAATATCAATCGACCGATGAAACGCGTTGGAATAGCAGATAGTTTTTGCTCAGTCGACTGATGAACCATCAGTCGATCGATGTATGTTATCAGTCGACTGATGAGTTTATCAGTCGATCGATGACGAATGAGTGGTATGTAACAGTCAGCTTATCAGTTGATTGATGAACAGTATCAGTTGACTGGTGGCCTGTAACGACTAGTTTTCCAGCCTTGAGCAAATTTCACGTTTTTTGTCTTTTTGCTTGGTTTTTGGGGTTTATTTTATGAACCTATATATACCCCTTACCTTCAAACTTCTAAACTTACTTAAGAAAGTTTCAAAAACAAATTTACAAGAGTTTAAGGGTGTTTTGAGTTTGTTTTTTCAAGTGTTTATGTAATATGGTTTTCACAAGAGGAAGAGAAGATTATTCATTCTTATTGGGCTTCAATATCTCTTCACCATCACTCTTATTGCAGAGAAGTTTTTGCTAACTCAATTCAAGATTTATATATTTATTTGTTGATTATCAATTTTATTAATCTAGTTTTTATATTGATTTTGCATTTCATTATACTCATTGTTTACACACACACAACTCACTTGAGGTTTTAGTATTTACACATATTATATATTTGAGTTGTGGGAGTTGTAATACTGAGAGTGAGCTTAATTAAGTTCTCATCTTATTTTAGAGAACAAACAATTTTATTTGTAAGATTATTTATTAAGATCACATTGTAATACATAAGGACACCGAGAGGAGTGTGTGGTGAGAGACGGGGTCGATTCTAAGAGGAGTGACGTTGGTAGTAAAGCGTAGGGAGATGTAGTAAATCCGAGCACTTGAGGAAGTTGACACGGGCCAGGCCAACACTTAGAGGGTGTATTATGTGATTATAATTGTGTGAGTTTTGTAAGTTTTTGGTAAACTAGAAAACCGATTGTGTGAGTTATAAACATTTTTGGTGAACATTGAAAACCAATTGTTATAGTAGAGATTCTCCTCGAGAGTGTGGAGTGGAGATGTAGGTCGGGAGTGACCGAACCCCGTGATCACGTTGTGTATTTGAGTTTGCATTGACATATTATTTGTGCTTATTATTTATTTCATTCTATATCGGCACTGTCTCATGTTTATATTACCCTTTGTTTAATTACATATCATTGCTCATATATCTTGTTGTATACCACAATTCCTAGGATATTGTTAATAAGTTTTAATTTGGCATTAATATCGAATTAGATTAGCATATACCCTAATCACCCCCTTCTAGGATAATTTCATTGCAAACTATAATGTAAAGATAACCTATTTTATAGAGAACAACTACTAGCTATAAGCATTGAGGTTTCCATATATATACTTTATAATCCACTTAACAGGTGTGGATATTCTAGACGAGTTATATGTCCTATATATAATACAATTGCCCTAGATAAGTGAGTTATAATAGCATTTTTTTCATTCATATTGTTTGGACAAGATTTGATAGGGGCCTTGCTTTAAAGAAAAAAAATTATATTCAGAGCACATGGCAAAAAAATATCATAGTCTCCCTGCTCTAATTTTACAAGAAAATAATTCTTCATACTTTTAATAAAAATGTGGGAAAATTGTAGAAATTGGCTTTAGACTTCCAGCGATCAACCGTGAGTGGCGCGACGGTCGACCGCAAACTTGCACGCAAGCTAGAAAAGCCTCTGGACTTTTCGCTGTCGACCGCGAGTGGAGCGACGGTCGACCGTCCAAAACCATATAATGAAAACTAGTTTCTATCCGATCGATCGCACGTGGCTCTGTGGTCGACCGCGTATCGGGTCTGGGTCTGGTTTTGATTTCCTATTTGCATTGGGTTTGTATTTTGATATATATTGAAACATGATTTTCTAGGATTTTAGAACAGATATTTTAGATTGTACTGAGCATATTGAGAAGGAGAACTTGTTAGCAAGTTAAGAGATTTGGTTTATGGTTTATTTGAGTGATTTTGTGAGATTGTAACCCTTTGTACTCTTCTTAATTTAGTGGAATATCCACATCCTCTCCCTATGGATGTAGGCAAATTACCGAATCACGTATATCTCTATGTTTGGTTTGATTTGTTGTATTTGGTTTGAATTGTGTTCGTGTGTGGTTGATTCTCTTCTCCCGTGGTCACAGATTAGTTCAGTGTGCGAGCACTCTTTCGCATTAGTGAGCAACAATTGGTATCAGAGCTTCAGATTTTAAATCTAGGATTTTGGTATTAGGTGGAGGAAGATTCATCATAGAAGCTTGGTTCATGAAGTTCTAGGCTTCGGTGGAGATAGTGTTTTGAGTTGTCATTGAAGATTTTGCTTTCCTCGTGTGGTTAGGGGATCTATTTGGAATCCGTTCTAGGTTCAATTTGAAACTTCTAAATTCTATCAAGTTTGAATCTTTCTATGTAATTTGGAGTTTATAAGTATGGATGAAAAAGTTGGTGAAAGCAGCAAGATAGTGAGTACTGTTCAAGTTGGTTTTCAGAACACTAAAATTAATATGATAAAGTATGACGATAAGATCAATTTTAGTTTGTGGATGAATAACATACAAGACGTGCTCAATGCTTAGAATTTAGAGGAGACCATCATGGTCCAAGAGAGGCCACCAAAATATGAAAAGGCGATATAGCAAAAGATGAATAGGAACGTTTGTGGGCTGATCAGGTCTTGTTTGGAATAAGAACTGAAATATGATGTGATTAGGGTGATGTCTGCAATGAAGATGAAGAAAATTCTTAACAATAAGTATCTTACGAAGAGTGTTGAGAACAGATTACACTTGCTACATAGGTTATTCAGATTTCAAATGTCTAGGGGCACCTTACTAGCAATTCATGTGAACAACTACACTAAGTCGTTGTCAGACTTTTCGAATGTTGATGAGAAGATATCGGATGAGTACAAGACGATCATTTGTTGGGCTCCTTATCGGATGAGAAGTATGATACCTTTGTGCTTACTTTGTTGAACGGGAGATCTTCTATCACTTATAATAAAGTAACTAACATTTTGACGAATTATAATTTGAGGAGGAAGGACAAGGAGACGTCCCGCTCTAGTACTTCAGGATATACCTTGTCTATGAGAGGTAGAAGCTCATATCCGAGAGGTGGCAATAGAGGCAGGTCAAAGTCAAGAAGCTATCATCAGCTAGGAAAGAACCAATGTGCACTCTGCAAGGAGCAGAGACATTGGAAGAGAGACTACCAAAGGTCAAGGATAAGGAGAATAGCAAGAAGAAGGGCCCGAAGGCCAATGAGGTAAATATTATGAAAGGCGATGATTCCGATGATTCGGGCTTTTCTCTATTGATTACTCCGGAGGTGAACCATTTAGATGCATTAGATTAGATGCTTAATTCTGATGCTACTTATTATGTGACTCCTAGGCAAGATTGGTTTTTATCATTTGAGAGACTCGATGGGGTGTTATGATCATGGGAAATAATCAAACCTGTGGCATTTGTGGGATAGGTACCGTGAGGATTCAGATGCACGATGGAGTAGTTCGTGAATTAAAGGAGGTAAGATTTGTTCCTCGGTTGAAGAAGAATCTTATCTCAATTGGAGCTTTGGAGGCGAAGGGATTTAATGTGACCTTTAAGGGTGCTGTAGCAAAGGTTACTAAGGATCTTTGGTTGTGATGAAGGGAGTCCGTAGTAAAAACTTATATTATCTGAAGGGGAGCACCGAGATTGGTCAGATTACTTTAGCTATTTTAGAGGCGGATATTAGCAGACTTTGGCTCTACGGGTTGGGGCACATAGGAGAAAAGTCGCTGTAGGTTTTGTGCAAATAGGGGTTATTGAAGGGAGGCGAGAGTGGAAAGATTGAGTTCTGTGAGTACTGTGTTCTTGGAAAGAAGATGAATGTGAAGTTCGGGACTGTCATTCATAGGACGAGGGGCATCCTAGATTATCTGCACATAGATGTTTGGGGTCCCACCAAGACTGCATCACTTGATGGTCGATATTGGTTCATCATGTTCGTTGATAACTATTCTAGGCGTTGTTAGATGTACACCATGATGAAGAATAGTGAAGTCCTAGATATATTTATGGAGTGAAAGAAGAGGTTAGAACTACATATTGGGAGAAAGATCAAGACGTTACGATCCGATAACGACGGCGAGTACACATCAGACCTTTTTCTACAGCTATGTCGAGATGAGGACATAGAGAGATACTTCACAGTTAGTCATATACCGCAACAAAATAGGGTGACAGAGAGGTTAAATCGGTCTTTGCTGGAGAAAATTCGATGTTTGTTGGCGTATAGTGGTTTGGAGAAGATCTTTTGGGCCGAGGCACTTTTATATGCGAGCCACCTCATTAACAAACTGCCTTCATCTGCGATTGAGTAGGACACTAGAGGTGGGCAGTTGTGCATTCGCTATATTGATTCGGATTATGCCGGGGATTTGGATAAGCGTCGGTCTACTACGGGATATGTGTTTACTTTGACCCATGCGTCGGTGTGTTAAAGATGCACCTTACAGCCTATGGTGGCTTTGTCGATGATGAAGGCAGGGTATATGGCGATTATGAAGGCTATGAAGGAGACTATTTGGCTTCAATGACTTTTGGAGGAACTTGGTATATCGTAACAGTCCATCACTATTCATTATGATAGTATGAGTGCTATCTATTTGGCGAAGAATCAGGTTTTTTATGCGAGGATGAAGCACATTGACGTTCGTTATCACTTTATTCGAGATGTTCTTGAAGATGGTGATGTGGAGATTGTGAAGGTCCACACGAAGGATAATCTGGTAGATATTCTCACTAAAGTGATTCCGAGTCACAAGTTTGATCATTGTCGAAGCTTGTTGCACATTCGTGATTGTTGGGACCGCTGACGGCCATTTAGATGAACTATGGGCGGCTTGATTCCTTAGGAGAGGGGGTATGTAGGCAACCATATTGGTGCAACCGATTTTAGAGAGATGACGCATTGGTGCTTTTTGTTTGGTGTCGGCTCAGTTTTGAGAAAACTTCATCTAGGTAGAGAATTAAAGAGAATGCAGGAAAATTGCAGAAGCTGGCTTTGAACTTCTAGCGGTCGACCGCGAGTGGCGCAACAGTCGATCGTCCAAACCCTATAATAAAATTGGTTTTTGTCCGGTCGACCGTACGTGGCTCTGCGGTCGACCGCGTATCGGGTCTAAGCCTGGTTTTGATTTCATGTTCGCATTAGGTTTGTGTTTTGATATATATTGAAACACGATTTTCTAAGGTTTCAGAACAGAGATTTTATATTGTACTGAGCATATTGAGAGGGAGAACTTGTGAGCAAGTTGAGAGATTTTGTTTAGGGTTTATTTGAGTGATTTTGTGAGATTGTAACTCTTTGTACTCTCCATGATTTGGTGGAATCTCCACATCCTCTCTCCGTGGATGTAGGCAAATTATCGAACCACGTATATCCCTATGTTTGGTTTGATTTGTCGTATTTGGTTTGAATTGTGCTCACACGTGGTTGGTTCTCTTCTCCCGTAATCACAGATTCGTTCGGTGTGCGAGCACGCTTCCGTATAGACGCGCAACAACTTTCAGTTTTACTTCTATGATAAGGAGAAGTGAGCTATAAAATTAAATGAGAATATTAAATAATGTAAATATGAATTAAACTATAACTAAATGTTAATGTGAATATGAGTCAAATCACAACTAAAAAGTTTAATTGACATATTGTAAGTAAATTCATATGCAAAATTCCTTTAGGAATCGAATGATCACCCATCTTTTAAAGACTTTAAGATACTAATAAACAAATATGTTGTACTAGATAAATGTGTTTATAACTCATAAATAGTAGATCACGTGGCCACGGTCTAGGTTAAAGAAAACAATGACAATATTTTATTTTAGAGAGAGATTATTGAGTTGATAATCAATCCCACAAAAAAATTTATTTTTTTATTTTTATTCTGTTTATCAATTTAAATAATCATGATATTCAATCATGTGCATTGCACGTGCATCTTAACTAGTATATACAAAAAGAAGAGAAAATTGTTTTCCACCTTTTATAATCTTAAACAAGTTAAACACTAATCTAACAATATTTGAAAATACTAGGATGTTAACTACATGAAAATCCGAAATATCTTTGCACCATGGAAAACTCCCATCTTAGGGAGCAATCTTTGATCCTGTTCCCAATTACAAAAACAATTAAGGGGCAAAGTTCCTTTGCTCTACGAATGCTGCACGAGTTAGTTGGCTGTTTAATAAGCTGTTAATAAACTATAAATCATTAATTTGTCAGGGGTGACTCATTGAAATAACGTACGTATAGTTCAAAAGGTTGCTTTCTGATTTTGTTGAAGTTGAATCATGATGAGCTTGGTGTCTTTCAATTTCTTAATTGTTTCTTAAACTGTCATTCTCAATAAATTTTAATTTAATGGAGTTTGCAAACAAAAGGAGTTATATGTGTATCATGAGGATTGGATCTTATTGCTCCACGTTAGTTTACTACGGTAGAGGAACTTAGGATCATGAGTGAAATTGAAGATAATGACGGACATGTGATTGTATAAACACATGGGAGTTGGTGGGAGATCCTTATTCTGTTCTAGGTAGGAGGAATTATAGGAACTTGCTTTTTCCCCCTCCCTCTAGTATTTTTCAAAGAACAATACCCTAGATGTTGAATTAAGTATCTCTTAAAAAAATCCAATAATCCACTGATTACGAACTCACTCTGCTAATAACTCTTTTTCCACTGCATGTCTCTAGTTAATTGACATAAAAGGTTGGGGGTCATCTCAAAATCTGCCAAACTTAAGGGGTTTTGTGAAATTTATCCTAAATGTTATCTTTAAACTATTAACATAATTTAGGGCGATTGTCATTTGTCAAGCCATTCAAATTTGGGCCACGATCAGTTATAGCCCAATTTTATGCAAAACCAATTCTTCGTAATTATACCAGGAAGGTGATTGATTCAACAAAGAATGTGTTCCAAGGTCTCTTTTCGGCCTAAGAAAAACTGGATCCAGTTTAGAACTGGCTCAGTTTCAAGGGTTTGCCAAACAAAACATACCTAGTTTCTTTATTCTATATGGATCGTTGATAATGACTTATTTAACCCGGATTCATCACCGTCCTCCATGTGTGTAATCTTTACTTTACAAGATGTAGGTACTCCAAAACAAAACCTAAACTTAATTAATAGGAACGGAATATATAATTCACAGATGCTTTCAGATCTTGTAACTAGTTAATTTTATTAATATACTAAATTATGAGTCAGATTAAACAAAAGCCAACACATTTATAACTAATAATAGCAGCAGTAGTAACCAGAGGCTTAGACTGTAATCTAGAACAAATGACGTAGCATCATTAGAGAATGAAAAGGAGATGTCTCCCTCCGCCCCCACTTCACGTGGTGGTGACTCAAATGCAAACCTTCACTAAAGAAATTCCTATTGAGAAGGAGCTTTTATGGAGAATCTTACGGTGAAAACAAAGAATGAAGATTCCCGATCTTACAGAAATATTATTGATGTACATTTCATTATTAGCAATCGCGTTTAATTTATTTGTGCATCCGCAATATGTATGCGCCATCTGCTATGATAGATAGAAAGAACAACTACACTTATAATGATGTGCATGCCAAAATTTAATTCGAGTTGGACCAGGTGTCTTCGCTTTATGATCGCTTTCAAGGGAGGATCTTTTATAGTGCCCCCCCCCCCCCCAAAAAAAAAAAAAAAAAACTAGTAATACGTACAGACGATAATAGAAAATCATATAGCGAGAAAGACAGTGATATAAATGTCAAAAAGTATCAATTTTAAAGTGTACAATAGTTAACATCAATGCAAACCAAGTATTGAATTAACGTGAACAATATAAAATCAGTATAATCATCAAAATTTAAAATTGATACTTGAGCATTTTTAAGTTTCTGTTTTCTTCATGTGTGATTTTCTGTAAAGTAACATATACGCGTAATGCAAACAATATAAAATCAGTATAATCATCAATTTTAAAATTGATACTTGAGCATTTTTAAGTTTCTATTTTCTTCCTGTATGATTTTCCGTAAAGAAGCACCTATATGTAGTAGTGGGATCTATATAATGTCCAATAGCATCAAGGATATTACTGGAGTGACTAATTTATAGATTTTTTGAACTCATATTTAATGTTTACTAAACCACTAGGATTAGGGGAGGATGACACTAAGCAAGATAAAATTATAAAATTATTGATATGGATTCAAATCAATCATATTCATGGCAAGTTATATAGAGATATTACAGGGAGATTTTTTCTTTCTTTCTTTCTTTCGTTTTTTTTCCCAAATCAATCATGGCAAGTTATATAGAACATACTTTGTTTCTTCTTTCCAAATCATTTGGGCGGCGCCAAATCACCTTCTCACTTTAACATAAAGCCAAAGGACATGGCCATGGACACGGATGGCTGATAGCTAATGGCGGTATTTGGCCAAACACCTTTTCCCTTAGTGGGGTTGTGATGGGATATACGGGGGCTAAATGTAATAAAAGTCTCTAAAGAGACAACTTAATGGATGAGAGGATGACGATTATGCAGGAGTTTATGTAAAGTAACCATCATTATAGTTTTGAAAATTTTAGGGTGGCCAATAACAAACTGACAAGGAGATTAGCATGTTTTGTTGGCCACCTTGAGCTCTTGTGATTATCTTGTTGAGCTTTACTTCTTCTTTTTTATCTATTTTCTTTTCCTTTTTCCTTTTTTCAATTTTCTAGTTTCATATCAACTGATTAATGTCTCAGATACGGATGATGCTCAAGTCAGCAAGACAATTATTGAGGAAAAAAATAATTCAGAGAGAACATTCTCGTATCGATCGATTATAAGCACCTGCTAAACAGGTCTATGAATGGTTTGAATCACTAACAAAGAACAATAAAAGAGGGAGGTTGTATTCACCGTAATCAAATTTATATGCTTGAGGGTACGTGTTTGATATCTTGACACTAATCCGGTTAAGGTCTTAACCGGGCTAAGATTGAACCAAGTTAGGGTTGGTTCAAAGCTAACCTTGATAAGGGCCCTTTTTTGAACTTAAAAGAACTAAGGGGCTGTTTGTTTCACAATTTTTATGGAAAAGGAATAGGATTAGGGTCTAACGATGGCAAAATTATAAATAAAAGATTCTTTATGAATCCTATTCATGAGTTTGGTTCCCCAAACATTTATAGATTTCAGAATCTATAAAGTTGAAAAGTATGCTGATTTTATAGAAACCCAAATCCTAATGATTTGGGCGGATTTGGGCGGATTTGAGGCAGAAAGCTGACGTATTTGTACTATATATTCTCTCTCTTTTTTCGGATTCTGTTTCTTCACAAACCCTATATTATTATGAGACCAAATCCTATTCTCATTCCAAACTAAACTAAAGAATAGGAATTGGAGGGTTTCTATTAAGTTGGATTCTATTTTTTTCATGTTATGAAACAAATATAGAAATGAAAGAAAAGGATTCCATGACAACATAAAATTATCTTAAATTTTTTTATGGATTAGCTAGAAACCCATAAAAAATATGAGATTCCTAATCCTATTCTTGTCCACTATTGAACCAAACACCCCCTTGTCCAAGTTAACAGACTCATCTAGGTTAGTGAGTGAGTTGCCAAACAAGCCCTAAATATAGGATATATTTCACAAAAATCCCATGAATTTGGGGGTTTATAAAGAACCCTCTAAATCTAATAGGCAAGAAGAATTCCTCTGAGCTTTCAAATTTATACTAAACCCGCCTAAATCGCTTGAAAATTTAATAACAATATTAGTGTGTACAAATGAGTCCAAAATTTCGATTTGGTTTGCATCTCACGTAAAGTTTATAAGGCCTGCAAGTTATAAAACT
The DNA here is from genome assembly GCA_022839385.1 of Asparagus kiusianus. Taxonomy (NCBI): domain Eukaryota; kingdom Viridiplantae; phylum Streptophyta; class Magnoliopsida; order Asparagales; family Asparagaceae; genus Asparagus; species Asparagus kiusianus. The sequence goes on along the minus strand of BQKN01000699.1, from coordinate 46,308 downwards.
TGCTGGAGGAATCCATTTCACCATGGTCGCCGTCCCTATATAAGGCAAAAACATGCAAGTAAGACTGATTTTGAAACTGACTCCCAATAATTGTTCCGACATTGTGAGTTTTCTCTAAACGGGCGTGGTCTTTCTTTAATCGTTATCTCCGTCTAGGTAAGTGGTCATCTTCTTTCTCTTACCTATTGGAACCAAATGGCAGTTTTGTTGAGGACAGTAAATATTTAAGCTCTCATTGGAAGATCCTTATATATCCATGTGGTCTGCTGGTGCTTTCGGAGAGAGCGCGACAACTTGATCTTCGATGATGTAAAAGCCTGAACCACAAAAGGCTACTACGAGCATTGCTCATTTTGTGATGTTCTGGGCAGGGTGATCGGCAGGCAAGAGAAAAGTTAAAATCAGAAATATTAATTGCTTAGGAGCAATAGTAATTAATTGGAGGATTAGTTGAGATCATGAATTGAGCGGGCTCTCTGGCGCGCGTTAGCAGGCGATTTCCTGCTATCTTGCGCCCCCGCTGAGGTTTGAAAAATGGCTAGAAAGAAGAGAGGAAAAATGAGAAGAAGATCCTGGAAATTGGTTTGAGAGTGTCAAATTCTTCCTCGTCTACGCCTGTGGATTCTATTGAAGCTAGCTTTGATGTTGATGATGAAGGATCTGCTTCAGATCTAATGGGATCAACTGGTCCAAAGGGAGAACGGAAGAAAGTTTCTATGTCGGATCTCTATTCGGATCCAGGTACTGTTGCTTTCTCTTCTCGATTTGATGATCCTCAATCTCATCGAAAGATTGTTATGTCTTCAAGTTCTCAATCTTGTAATTCTTTGAGGAAATCTTGGGCTGAGGAGGTTGAAGCTGCTGTTCCTCCTTCGTATCAACATCAAAATCTGATTTCTACTAGTAATTTAGATAGATCTGTGTGTTCTACATACAATCTTGAAGTTCCAATTCCTGATTCTATCCCTGTGAAAACGAATTTGTTTCCTGCAAAGAATCTTGATGGATCTTTAAATTCTGTAAGGGATCTTGATAGATCAATAAATGCTGCAAGGAATCTTGATTCTGCAAGGATTCTTGAAGCTGACTCTGTTCTTGATTACTCCCCTATTAATGATAGTGCCAAATCTGCTAAATCTGCTAAGGCTTCACTTAATGAGGAAGCTTTGAATTCTGCAAATAATGGGGGAAATGTCTATGTACCATTAGATGTGACTGGCAATGCAAAAGTTCCTATTAATGAGAAATCTGCTGATGTGCCTAAGAGCTGGGCCAGTCTTTTTTCAGACAACAGGAAGATAGGAGCTGGGATGAATCTAAGTTTTGTGGCTCCAAACTCTAAAGAAGCTGTAATTTTTGATGAAGAAGAATGGAATGAGGGCAATGCTATCTGGCAGTTCTCCTTAATTGGTCAAGTTTTAGGGTTAAACGTTAAATTCAAGGCCATGGAGAATTTTGTGCATAAAATTTGGGCTCGTTGGGCTACCCCTGAGATTTGTATCCTTAAACCAGGAGTTTTCCTCTTCAAATTCAAGAATCAGATTGAGATGGATGATATTCTTGAGAATGGGCCGTGGTTTTTTGGTTCAAGGCCTTTTTTACTTAAGAAATGGTCTAATGAAGAGGGAATTGACAGAATAAATGACAGCATATATCCACTATGGATTCAGTTTCCAGGTCTTAGACTAAATCTATGGAACTCCAAAAGCCTAAGTAAAATAGCCAGTTTAATTGGCAGACCTGTTGCAACTGACAAGTTAACTGCTAGTAGGCAACGATTGGCATATGCTAGGGTGCTTGTTGAAGTTCATATGCCTTCCACTCTACCTGATCACATTGTTATTCAAGGTCCTAAGGGTATGATGATTAAACAAAGGGTTATCTATGAGTTCAAGCCCAAATGGTGTGAAAACTGCAAACTAGTGGGTCATGATACTACTATGTGCAGAAAAGTGCATAAGAAGTGGGTTCCAAAGCAAGGCATCAAGCCTGCAGCTGATCCTCAAGCTGTTGATATCTCTGGTCATGCTGTCCAAGCCCAAGTTCATCAGGAAGCTTTGAATACTAATTTGGATACTGTGGGGGACAGTTCTGTGCATGTTGTGCACCATAGGCCTGTGGATAATATGTGCAGGGGTACTGTTGGAAATAACTCCGTGCATGATGTACATGTTCTGGAGCAGCATCCTGCAGCTGATATTCCTCCTCAAGTTGTTGGTATCTCTGGTCATGCTGTTCAAGATCAGGTAGCACTGAATATAAATAAGGATTCTGTGGGTGAAAGTTCTGTGCATGTTGTGCACCATAGGCCTGTGGATGTCTTGAATATGTGCAGAGGTTCTGCTGGGTATGTTGCTGAACATGTTCAGGAGAAGCAACCTGTCTATGCTATGCACCTATCTGAGAATACATCACATAAATCTATGATTATGGGCAATGAAGTGGATGAAATTGGAAACAATTTTGGGTTTACTGGTCATAATCAATTTAGACCTGGGGATTTTGCTATCTACAAGGGTAAAGGAATTATCCAAAGCAATATTACAAAGAGCTTAAATACTGGGAATTCTTTTGCTCAACTCACAAACCTGGAGTCTGATCCCTCTACTTTTGATGGGGGGGGGGTGTTATAAACATATGAATTGGTCCTTTTGGAATGTCAGAGGATTGAACAAATCCTCTAAACAGCACTTGGTTAAGCACCATTTGCAACATTACCATCTATCTTTCCTAGCTCTACTTGAGACCAAAATTAAGGCTGAAAATATCTCTGCTGTAGCAAAGAGGATTTCTGGTAACTGGGATTGGTGTTCCAATGCAAGCAGTACCAGTAAAGCAAGGATAATTTTACTTTGGGATCCAAATATTCTGGAGGTTCTTACTGATAGCATATCAGACCAACAGATCACATGTAAAATTAAATCTTTGGATGGGAGAATTGACTGTGTTATTTCCTCCATTTATGGTCACAATCAAGTGGTTAAAAGAAGAGAATTATGGTTGGATCTTACTCATATTTGTCAAACAGTTGGTAATACACCATGGCTATTGAGTGGAGATTTTAATGCAATAATTGGAAATGAGGAAAAATTAGGAGGGGCAAATCTTTCAGAAGCTGATACCAGTGAATTCAGAGACTTCATTGATCTCTGTCACCTCTCTCACCTCAAAACTGAAGGTTGCTTCTATACATGGAACAATAAACAAGATTCACACTCTAGGATTTGGAGTAGACTGGACAGAGCCCTCATTAATGATGCTTGGCTGCATAATTATAACTCAAGTCATGTGGAATATCTGCTGCAAAACTTCTCAGATCACTCCCCTGGGTTAGTGTCTATATATGATGAGTGTGTTAAAGGGAAAAAGCCCTTTAAATTCTTTAAGATGTGGGCTAAGCACTCAGATTTTCTGCCTACTGTATCAAGAATCTGGCAAACAAAAATTAGGGGATATGCTATGTACTCAGTCTATACCAAATTGAAGTTGCTGAAGAATGAGCTGAAAGACTTAAATAAAAGGCACTATAGTAACATCAGTGAGCAAGTACTTAGAGCCAAAGCAGCTCTTGATGATGCTCAAATGAATCTTCACTCTGACCCCCTGAATCAAACATTTATGGAGCAGGAAAAAAATTGTATTACCTCTTACAACAATCTGCTGGACTGTGAGCTTTCATTCTATCAACAAAAGGCTAGGATTTTGTGGAGTGTTCAAGGTGACAGATGCACCAGCTACTTCCATTCTGTAATCAAATCAAAGAGACATCAGAATAGGATTCTGATGCTCTATAACAGTGCAGGAGAAAGATTATCAGATGAAGAGAAAATTACATCTGAATTTGTATCTTTTTATAAGAATCTTATGGGTACAAGCTCAGTAACTGCTCTTGTTGACAGTAATGTAATTAATAAGGGGCCTTGTTTGAGTGAAGCACAGGCTAGAATCCTATCAAATCCAGTAAATAGTGAGGAGATTAAGGAAGCTGTTTTTTCTATGTCTGATATTAAAGCCCCAGGACCAGATGGTTATGGTATATCATTCTATAAATCAGCTTGGGAGATTGTTGGAGATGAAATCACACAGGCAATTAAGGATTTCTTCAAAACTGGGAAGCTTTTGGGGGTAATAAATTCCACAGCTATCACTTTGATACCAAAAGTGCAATGTCCCAGAAATCCATCTGACTTCAGACCTATAGCTTGCTGCAACTGCTTATATAAAATCATCTCAAAAATCCTAGCTAATAGAATCAGGTCAGTGATTGGTTCTCTAGTTAATGAAGCCCAGAATGCTTTTGTTAAGGGAAGACAGATATCAAGCAATATTCTATTAGCTCACGAGCTTGCAAAGAACTATAACAGGAAGCACATATCTCCAAGAGCCATGCTTAATATTGACATCAAAAAGGCTTTTGACACCATTAACTGGGGTTTTCTCAAAGAGATGCTTATTGGTCTGGGTTTTCCAGATGCATACATAGGATGGATTATGGCATGTATTACATCTCCTAAATATTCTATTGCTTTCAATGGTGCATTGCATGGTTATTTCAAAGGTGAAAGGGGTCTTAGGCAAGGTGATCCTCTATCTCCCTACCTCTTTATCCTGGGCATGGAATATCTCTCAAGAAGATTGGAGCTGTTAAAAGGAGATAGGAACTTTAAATTTCACCCCAAATGCAGGAAATTCCAAATTACCCACTTAATATTTGCTGATGACCTTCTCCTTTTTTTCTAAAGGTGAACAGGCTCTATCAATGTTTCAGTGATTTTTGTGTAGTCTCAGGTCTCAGTGCAAATTTAAACAAAAGCATAATCTTTTATGGAGGAATTGATGATTCAGTAAAAGCTTCTATCTTCAATAGTTTGGGTCTTCCTGAGGGAACAATGCCTATTAGATACCTTGGAGTACCTCTCATTTATAAAAGGCTATCATATTCAGACTGTGCACCTCTTTTTAACAGAATAACAGATCAATTTAAATCTTGCAGTCACAGGAAACTGTCATATGCAGGGAGGTTGCAAATTATCAAGAGCTCTATCTTAGGGATCCAAGTATTCTGGACTTCTAACTACATCTTGCCTGCAAGAGTGCTTAAAAAAGTTGATGAACTGTGCAGGAATTTTCTGTGGGGTAAATATGATCAATCTATTAAAGTTGTCCCTTTGGTTGCATGGGAGAGAGTTTGTTTGGACAGGACAAAAGGTGGACTAGGGATTTTCTCTGCCACTTTATGGAACCTAGCCTCTGCTGTAAAGCTCCTGTGGCATTTGCACACTAACAAAGAGTCCTTATGGATTAAATGGGTGAATGGGACATATCTAAAAAACTTCAATGTTTGGCAGGTTCAAGCTAAAAGAGGTGACTCATGGATGTGGAAACAACTGTTGAAGGCTAGAGATAAAGCTGTGGAACTGACTGGAAGTATTGAAAACCTGAAACGGATTATAAAGTCAAGTTCTAGCAATTCTAAAATTAAAATTGCTGAAATATATAGAGCTCTCTCCTCTGCTGCAAATCCTGTTCCATGGTATAATTTGGTCTGGGGAAATTTATCCTATCCAAAGCACTCTTTTATATGTTGGCTTGCAGTGAACAACAATCTACAAACTCAGGACAGGTTACTAAGGAAAGGAATTGTGAATACAAATCAATGTAAGATGTGCACTGGTGCATGTTTTGAGAGCAGGGATCATCTATTTTTTGAGTGCTCCTTCTCCAAGGATGTAGGGTATCAAATCATGGATTGGCTTAATTTCAAATGGAGATCATGCTCCTGGAATTCCCTCTTGTATTGGTATTGTACAAAGCTAATAAAGAAAGGCATTAAGCAAAACATCAAGAGATCTGCTATGACAGCTACTATTTACCACCTATGGATGGTGTGAACGCAACAGGAGGATTTTCCAGCTGAAGTTTCAAACCGGGGAGAGTTTGGTTAAGAGAATCAAAGTTGATATCCTAACTATATGCCAAAACTCTCCAAACATAGCTGGGGATATGGCAGATTGGATCAGGTCCTTATAATTTGCTCTGTTATTGTATCCTGTGCTCATGACTGGTTGGAGCAGTTGTGTAATAGGTATATCAGGGGGTGCTGCTGGTAGTCTTGATAGCCTATTTTAGTTTTGATGAAGGGTGCACAAAGAGGAGTGGATACTGCTATTGGGATGCTGGACAGAGTGATAATTAGAAGCTATGCACAGTTTTGTATACAGTTTTGTTACCTGTTTTTTTCTCATTTTTGTTGTTATAGCTAGGTCTTGATCTCTAGCTATAGGTTGTTTTGATTTGTTATCTCAACTACATATTCATGTTCTTGAGATTCTTGATGTACAAAATTTTTTTTACATATTGGTGATGAATAAAATTTTTCATTTACCAAAAAAAATAAAAAATAAAAAAATTGCTTAGGAGCATGGCTTGGAATATTTGAGGCTGCGTGGAGACGAAGGAGATGTAGAAAACGGCGTCAGATTGTTTAAAGTGTTGGCAAACATGAAGATTCGGCAAGGGTGTGGTGTCTGCCACACCCAGGTGTGACAGAATCTATCACTGTTGTCATGAGTGTGGTGCGTGCCACACCCGGGTGTGGCAAACTCGTTTTCAGATTCTCACAATGTTTGGGCTTGTATTTTGTTATAAATAGAAACATGTTTTTAGGGTTTCTTAAGAAGAGATTAGCATTGTTTGGAGCACTTTACGAGGGAGATATTGTGAGGGAGTTGAGAGCTTTAATTAGGGTTATATTTGAGCAAATTTATGAGTTGTAACCCGTTGAATTTCTCCTCCATATAGTAAAATCTCCATATCCTTTCCTCGTGGACGTAGACAAGTGCCAAACCACATAAATTATTGTGTTTGGTTTGATTTGTGTCGTATTTTGGTGAATTATACTCGTAATTTGGTTTAGTTCTCTTCTCTCATTGCTCTCCAACTCGCTTGGTTGTCGAGCACGCTTTCGCATAGCGCGCAACAATTAGTATCAGAGCTCCATATTTGAGATCTATGATTTTAGTATTGGTGAAGGAAGATTCATTGTGGAAGCTTGGTTCTTGGAGTTCTAAGCTTTGATGGACATAGCAATGTGGAGTTATCGTTAGAGATCTCGCTTTCCTTGTGTGGTTAGAAGATCGTGTTGGAATCCTATCTAGGGTTCAGTTGGGTAATTTCTCAATTTCTATCAATGTTTGAATCTTTTTTTACAATTTAGAGTGATTTGCAATGAGAGAAGAAGTTGGTGAAAGGAGCAAGATGATGGCGAGTACAGTTTAGGTTGGATTTCAAAACATTAAGATTAATGTGGTGAAGTGTGATGGCAAAATTAATTTTGGTTTGTGGATAAACGATGTATAGGACGCTCTAAATGCTTAAAATTTGAAAGAGACCATTATGGTCCATGAGAGGCCATTGAAATATGATGAGGCGATATGAGACAAGATGAATAGGAACGCTTGTGGGGTGATTAGATCTTATTTGGAACAAGAGCTGAAATACGATGTGATTGGGGTGACGTTTGCGATGAAGATGTATGAGATTCTTAACAACAAGTACCTTACAAATAGTGTTGAGAATCAGTTGCACTTGCTGCGCAGATTATTCAGATTCCAGATGTCTAGGGGCATCTTGGACTACGTGCACATAGATGTTTGGGATCCTACCAAGACGGCATCACTTGTTGGTCGATATTGGTTCATCATGTTTGTAGATGGCTATTCTAGACGTTATTGGGTGTACATCATAACGAAGAAGAGTGAAGTCCTAGAGATATTTGTGAAGTGGAAGAAGAGATTAGAACTACAGACTGGGAGAAAGATCAAAACATTATGATCCGACAATGACGGTGAGTACACTTCTGATCCTTTTAAACAGCTATGTTAAGACGAGGGCATAGAGCGATACTTCAAAGTTAGTCACACACCGCAGCAGAATGGGATGGCAGAAAGGTTGAATTGGTCTTTGCTGGAAAAGGTCGGATGTTTATTATCGCAGAGTGGTTTGGAGAAGATATTTTGGATTGATGCACTTTCTTATGCAGGCCACCTCATTAATAGGTTACATTCATCTACGATTGAGGGGAAGACACCTATGGAGATGTGGTCAAGAGAGCCATCACACGACTGTGATCAGCTCAATGAATTTGGATGTCATATATTTTATCATGTCAGAACTGATAAATTAGAACCTTGTAATGATCGTAAAATTTAATACTAGTTAAAATAGTTTTCTATTATTTTTAAATATTTAAATATTATTTTTAGAAGAGTATTTGTATTTTTGTTAATTTTCTACAATTTTTTATGATTTAAAATCCAAATTTTATATTAATATAAATGATTTTAATATCTATAAATTTATTTTGAGCAGTAAATTTTTTTGAAATTGATCTGTTATGTTATCGGGTACTATTACGTAGTATTTTAAATAATATATTGTATTATTGTTACTATTACATATTATTTCGTGTATTATGTTACATTATTAATTACGTATTATTTGTGTAAATTATTGTATTATTTTAATTATTGCGTGTAGGCATCGAAAATTGCCTATAGGTCTCCACAAACGGCTTAGTGCTAAGAAAAGATGATGAACGTCACTATCCAGTTCACAGAAGCTTGATTGACATCGACAAACGCTTGAAGTGAATTGACGAACTACGTGAAGCAACGAAGTTTCAGAATAACGAGGATACGAATTGATCGGGAGCCCCGCGTCGCTTACAAAAGGCGCAACGCCCCTCGTGTCTTAGTTGACTCCACAATGATCCAATCATTGGAGCTTGTATATCTCCTCGTTGGCTTTCCAACGCACTTTGAATCACTCAAATCTGAGTTCGGACGAAGAAGTTACGGCAAAAACGAACAAGTATACATAACAAAACGTCTCAGCATGAGTTGAGACACCCCGAGGTGTCTCGGCCCAACCGAGACACCCCAAGGTGTCTCGGCCTCGCTGAGACACCCTGGGGTGTCCCCAGCCCCAAATATGGCCCGTTATGCGGTTTTAACCGCCCAGATCCCCTTGAAGCCTATAAATACAGCCCCTGGAGCCTCATTTTTTCGGATCTGGAATTCTCGAGCGTTGGCGAAGCCCTGCCGGATTGAGGACTGAAGAGCCACGAATTTCAGAGAGGAGGAGGAGACTTTAGCGGATTCTTCATCATAAAGAAGAGGAATTTGTTAGATCTACAGCCCGGTTCGTCCCTTAAGATTACCCCGTCGCGGTGATCTTAAGAAGAGCAATTATCTCGCTGTTGCCGAGATAAGCGCTTCGGTTTCTCGAGGAGGAGAGATCAGACCGAGTTCATCGACATAAAGAAGAGGAGCTCGTCAGATCTACAGTTTCTCGGATCCGTTCTTTAAGATTATCCCGTTGCGATAATCTTAAGAAGAGCAATTATCTCGCCATTGCCGAGATAAACGCTACGGTTTCTTGATTCCTTCGCGAATCGACGAAGCTCTGCCCGATTTTTTAGTAATCGGATCTGATCGGCGATGGTCCACGGATATCAACGTCCCCGTCATAGGCCAAGATCCCACGCAAGAAGCGGGCGATAAACACCCGTTGCGTTTGTTTGAAGGGAGTTGTATTTTTTTTTCATTGTGTAAGAAAGTCTTATAAAAAGACTAATTTTACTTTGAATCTGTAATTGATAAACATGTAATAGATTCAGCAATGAAGAAATCAACTTTCACCGCAAACAAACTGGCGACCACAGTGGGAGTCAACAGCCTCGCTGCCGAAGCTGTCATGCCGCAGCTGACGATCAAGACCCCGGTGTTCGAAGAGGTCGAGTACGAATTCGACCAGCAGAAATTTGAAGAGTACATCTCCTCCTCCTCCTCCAGATCTGCTCCTCCTCATAAGCGCAGGAAGATCTCCTCCTCCCAGAAGATCCGCCGGTCTCCAGATCTAAAGACCCGAGAAGTCGATCTCCCCGTAGTCGATGCTACAGTTGCACCTTGTAACGATCTGCCAGGATCCGATGAGACCAGATCTGCAGATCTGAACTCCTTCGCAATCAAGGAGCTGACTGCTGAAGGTGCGCCAACTCTATCAAAGAGAGCACGTCAAAGGAAACGCCGCCTCGCGTGCCAATTCATCAAGACTTTGGATCAGGTGGATGGACTCCGTTACTAAGCAGATCTGGAGTTCAGAAAACACCAATTGGCTAATCTATCGCCACGACCAGCATCGGGATCCTCCTCCCGACCTCCGATTAACGAATGAGTTCGTGTCAAACGAACCCACTCTACTCTCGAGGAGAGAATCCAGAAGCGCCGCGCCTTGCTTGCGCATGCTCGGATCCTTGTGCGAAAAGCACAGGAAATACAAAAGGACGAGGCAGTTAAGAGATTGCCGAGATCCAAACAAGTTTGGATGCCAAAAACCAAATCAGCACTTAAGGCAAAAGCAGGCGACGTTGCTCTCCGGCCTTTGTCAACTCCAGATCCTGCTCCCGCACTTTCGGTAAAGCCCTATGACAGCGTGGGTCTCTCCAAATCTAGAATCCCATTGAAGGATCACACTGGCTCTCTACCCGAGGATCGAGACAAAGCACCTATTAAGGAACAATAGGGAGCATTGAAGGAACCCCGAGCAAACATCCAGACTGGGGGTAGTACGCGACCTCCTAACAAGTTGATTTCTGCAACACGATTGGGGGTGCGTGCAGAAAATCAGGAGCCTGTTAAGGTTTTACCCTCACAAAAGTGTGATTCCAAACGTGTGACTCCTGCAGATGCTAACAAGGCAATGTTTACTCAGAGGAAAATGCATCAGATAGACGAACGCGTTATACCTGAGAATTCATGTAAACAGCCGATAGGTTGCTCTGACTACAACGTCGATGAGTTGTACTATCGGGCTGGGGGTACGAATAAATCTTGAAAGAAAAGTACCTCGGAAGCGGACTCTCACTGTCCGTGTAATAAAATTATCAGGGTAGTATTATCAACGTGTAGCTGCAAGACCGCTCCACGAAGGGTCTCGACATTCGAGAGTATCTCCGCAGAAGCATTGAAACTAAAATCAAGGCGTTTTAGCAAGAGGAGATCAGCCAATCGAGATGACGAACTCCCAGCATTCACCATCAATATGTTCGATAAGGGGAAGTCTCTGATTACTTCTAACCCTGATTTTTCCCCAGGAAAGAGAGTCAATTCGGGGATAGCCCAACTAATATCTCGGCTTCAATTAGAAGCCGTCGGGCCTGAACAATCCGTTGTCATCGCCAACGTGACTGATAAGAGGAAATCTACCCGACCTTCTGATTCAGACCAACTCATATCACATCGTTTAACTCGGCTACGTGCAGGGGCTACTAGACGTAGAGATTATTTGAGGATGACCAGAGGACTATCCTCGGACGATGAAGCGTCGGACGCTTGCTCGGCAGTCGCTTCAGAAGCTACCGTATCCAGTCCCGGACAATCTCGTGAGGTGTTTATGATCAACACCGAGGAAGTAGCCAAAATGGTTGAGGATGCTTTAGCTAAGCAGAAAGAAGCATTCAAGATCGAAGTGGAAATGGCTATGCGGGAGATGAGACAAATGCACGACCAACAAATCCGAGCTTTATCGAATCAGCTAGGTGAGTCCATTCGTCGCAGCACTGCTAACCAAGCAGGTAGTGATTCAGATGTGGATGAACACAACGCTGGGGGTGGTCCCACTAAAAATAATGACGCTGGAGGTGGACCCACCAATGATGATAACACTGGGGGTGGCCGTATTATTCCTCTCAAAAATTGTCCAAAACAGGATATAGATGAGGATGAAAAGATGAAGGACCTCGAGAGAAAAATTAACGCTTTAATGTCTACTCAAGAGGTAAAGAAGACCGGCATTCCGTGTCCTTACCCGAAAGAGTGGGATTCAATCCCGTATCCGGCAAAGTTCAACCTGATCAACTTCACGCCGTTCGATGAGAAGGGCTCGCCCACTCAGTATCTAATCTACTTTAAGTCCCACTTGGGCACGATTTCTAGCAACGATCCCTTGATGGTTCGGTCATTCGTTGGCACCCTTCGTGGGCCTGCCTTCAATTGGTACCACCGTCAAGGCTGGAAGCGTCAACAGCTGGGAGGACCTGGAGAGCATGTTCCTCGCTCATTTCTTCGATGATGACGCCGAAGTGTCAATCAGGACACTCTTCGATGAGAAACAGAGAGACGGAGAACCGATGGATACATTCATCAAACGCTTTCGCAATCAGGCAATGAACTGCAAGGATCCCATCACGGAGGAATTTGTCTTACAGACTTGTCATAACAACTTATCCATTAATATCTTGGACATTTTGGGAGTAGAGCCGCTCAATACCTGGAAAGATTTGAAGGTGCACGGCGAGCAGGCCGAACATTTCCTCAGAAGGAGGAAGGTCGAAAGAAGCCGAGCGATGGCTAACCCTCTGAATCCGAGTCTCGTTTCCCATAAAGAAGGGAAGGCGCCTACAATAGTTGTTGACGTTAATCAGACGTTGCAACAGCAGCCCCGAAGACAACAGAAGACTTCGGATCCGAGGCTCTAAAAAGAGTACTCATTCAAGGACGAAGACGTTCCAGCCATCTTCGAGACCCTTCTCGAAAACAACAAGATCAAGCTGCCACCCATCACGAATCAGGAGGAAGCTGACAATACTGTGGATCCAAAGTACTGTGCGTACCACAGGAGGATCCTTCATCCCACCAAGGCGTGCTTTACTTTAAAGAATAGCATCCAAACCTTGGTTGAAGCCGGCGTCATAACGCTAGGGTAAGCCAATTGAGAACGGCAACACTCCAAAGAGTATACGAGTATAAACTGCTTCTCAATCCTCCGACCGATATAAGAGGTTAAACTGCTCCCTGATACTCCAATAGGTATATGAGTCTAAACTGTTTCCTACCGTTGACGGGAAGTTCCTGGAGAATTTTTATATGTAATATTTTTAAGGATAACCCGATCATGTAACCGAATGCAATGATAAACCTAGTTTCGCGAAGAAGCTGGGGGTGGATGATTCTTGTAACAGGAAGTTCCCGGAAAAATACTATATGTAATTTTCTTAGGGATAACCCGATCATTACAAACAAAGTGATAAACACTAAACCCCCACTGTGATTTCCGAACACTCTTTTGCTGAGACGAGATTCGATCGCTTCATTGGATCAATCTTCCCTCACAAAACTCCTATTGGTGTTTGACGACAGGTCAACATTTCCTCACAAAATCCCCCACTGATCAAATCAATTGACGGTGGGTCCACTAAAGTTTCTATCCGTCAATTCATGGCAATTTTCAAAGCTTGATGTGTTAAGTCCTGATCACTTAATATCAAAATCCTCCATCGAGTGGCTAGTACAAACCAGTATTTCTACTGCTACTTGTATTCCACTCCATTTGCTTTCAGGTCAAACCTATAAAAGTTAGGGCCAAAGCCAGATTCCCCTCTCGATTCCTTCCATGAACGAGAGGTCTACTTTCCAATTGAGCAATCAAACCTATAAAAGTTAGGATTGTCTCCAACTTCACTTAGTCAAACCTGTAGATAGTTAGGACTAAGATTGAGTTATCCCTTTTGATAAACGAAAGACTTCCATCTTTTCCTTTTTCAGCCAAACCTATAAAAGTTAGGGTCGAAATCGAAATTTTCCCTCAATAAATGAGGAACTCTTTTCTTGGATCAAGCAACCAATCTAATAAAAGTTAGGGTTACTTGAATCTTTTCGATTCTCAGAGTGGAGATCCCACTTTTAATTTCATCTTTCCGGATTCTGGGGGTGGAGATCCCACTTCGAGTTTCCTTTCCAACTGAAGATAGAATATAAAATTCTTCCTCTTCGGTGCTGGGAGATAGAATATTAAATTCTTCCTCTTCCATTTTGGGTTCGTCTTTACCTTGAGAAAAGACACAATTCTCAACTTTAAATCCGTACATTCTATGAACGGGGAACTTTATCTCGACTCCTAAATAGAGATAAGCCTACGTCTAACACACGTTACCGGTTTAGTCTTTCACCGATTGAAGAAGACACCAGAATTCCAGTCTGGGGAATTTTATCCCAAAGCCTAAGAAGGGATAAGTCAGCGCCTAACACGCGTTGCTGGTTAGTCTTTGACCGTAAGAGAGACAAAAGCCCACATATTCGATATTGCGATAGGTTGTTATTCATAACGCCAAAATCCGCGCCTTACATGCGCGGGGAATTTTATCCCGAATCCTGAGTAGGGATAAGTCAACGCCTACCACGCGTTGCCAGTTAGTTCTTAACCGTAAAAAGAACCAAAGCCCACATATTCGACATTGTGGTAGGTTGTTATTCATAACGCCAAAATTTACGCCTTACACGCGTGGGGAATTTTATCCCGAATCCTAAGATGGGATAAGTCAACGTCTAATACGCGTTGCCGGTTAGTCCTTAACCGTAAAAAGGACAAAAGCTCACATATTCAATATTGTGGCAGGTTGTTATTAATAACGCCAAAATCCATGCTTCACACGCACGGGGAATTTTACACGCGTAGGGAATTTTATCCCGAAGTCTAAGGGAGTTCATTCCTTTAGCACAATGTCACATTCGGAACGGATTTCAACAATCCGCTTGCTAGCTCGACTCAAACGGTAGTCGGTAAAGGCATATCAAATCCGTTGATGGCTGAGGATTTGCCAAAAATCCTAAGTCTACGTCTGATACAGTCGTTGTTTAGTCTTTTCACAGGAGAAAGACGAAGTCTACGTATTCAATATCGTAGCACTAAAAGGGTTAACTCTTTTAGCTTAACGTTACATACGGAACGGACTTAAAACAATATGCATGCTAGCCCGACTCAAACGGTAGTCGGTAAAGGCTAATCAAACCCGTTGATGGCTGAGAATTTGCCAAAAATTCTATAAATGCGAGTCATTGACGCATCAACTTTATTAGCTGGTCTCGTGACTTGAGCATCCAACAACTTCAGGATAAGATCCATATATGTAGATGAATCAACTTTAATAGTTGGTCCTGTAGCCCCAAATTTGAGACCGCCATGCTCCAATACCTTAAGAGCTTAAACTGTGTATACTCCAGTAAACGTACGAGTATAAACTGTGTCAACGTCGGACGATTCAAAACCCTAAGGTCAACGTCGGTCAACACGTAACCTAGGTTACTGCCAGTCAACGTGTTGCGACAAAAAGTCAAGTTCGGATGATCCAAAACCCTAAGGTCAATGCCGGTCAACACGAAACCCTAGGTTAACGCCGGTCAATACGTTGTGACAAAAAGTCAACGTACGGCGGTCTGGAACCCTAATTCAGCACGATGTGACGGAGATAGTCCGTCCAAAGTTAACTCAACGACACGAGCCAAATTCAACTCATCGGTTTTAGATTCGAGACTCCGATGACGGCCAGACGATAAATGCAGCGCCGGAAGGACTTCAGCTATTCATCAAAGCATCGAATAGACTGAAAATCGAAGGAGTTAAGAATCGAAGCTAACTACAAGTCCTTCACGCTGACTGAAGGCTGGACCAATCACATCCAAAGTATTCTAGCCTCTTCTACAAAAGAAACGAGTCTGGAACGCTTTAGAGGGGGTATCTGTAGGCATCGAAAATTGCCTATAGGTCTCCACGAACGGCTTAGTGCTAAGAAAAGACGATGAACGTCACTATCCAGTTCACAGAAGCTTGATTGACGTCGACAAACGCTTGAAGTGAATCAACGAACTACATGAAGCAACAGAGTTTTAGAATAATGAGGATACGAATTGATCGGGAGCCCCGCGTCGCTTACAAAAGGCGCAATGCCCCTCGTGTCCCAGTTGACTCCACAATGATCCAATCATCGGAGCTTGTAGATCTCCTCGTCAACTTTCACCGCAAACATTGCGTATCAACTGTCGTATAAGCACAACTAGTACGTTTTACTGTGTATATAATTATCCCATAATTATTCGATTTTTAATATAAGTAAATATATCTTATTTATTAATTATTCTCGTTTAATTGTACAATATGCATATTTTTTGAGTATTTCGTATAAATTGTTGTAATAGCATAATATGTACGTTTTTATTTGTAGATTATTATTCTGTAATTAGTTAATTTTTTAAGTACTCGTAATAATTATTTTAGTTAAATACCTAAAGACTAACCCTAATTATAATCCTCTATATATTATACCCTCTCTCTCGTATTCATTTTCATTTCACGCCGCCTCTCAACCATTCTTTCTCCTCTCTCTCTCTCTCTCTCCCGCTCTCAGATCCCTCCTCCGTCGAAAAACCCACCAGCCCGCCGCCCCATTCCGACCATCGTCCGTCGTACCCCCTCCATGAGATCTACTCGCAGCTATCAGCCCATCTTCTTCTCCTCTCTCTCTCTCTCTCTCTCTCTCTCTCTCTCTCTCCCGTTGATCACCGCCCCTGCTCGTTCTCTCTCTTCTCCAAGCCGACCACCGCGTCCGCCACCTCTTCCTCCCCTCTTCCCCAAGCCTCCTCGGCGCCGCCCGTCGACAGCAGCTCACAACCCCTTCTTCCCACCCACTGTTCCCGCTCTCTCCCCTCCCTCTCCTTGCCCACAGTCCCAACCGTCGGCCATCTTGCTGCCGAGTAGCTGCCTCCGCCCAGCAGCGAGCCCTCACCTTCATCGTGCCTACCTCGCCGAGCTTAGATCAGAGCTCAGATCCCCTCCACATCTCTACGAGATCTGATCTCAGATCAGACCCGCGCCTCGGCTGCCCTCACCCCCATCGCCCCGCCTCATCGAGCCGACACCGACACACCCCTACTGCCTCTCCCCATCGCTGGACAGCCCTTGCCAGAGCTCTTCCTAACGTCGTGCCTCGCGTCGGATCTGATCTCGCACGTCGACATCGACACGTTCGACGAATACACCGAGGCAAGATCTCATGTTTACCTTGTTTTTAATTAATGGTTAATATCATGTTATTATGATGATTAGATATAGATAAATTATTTTGTGGTAATATTGTTGTTAGTATGATGATTACATATAGTTAAATTATATTGTGGTTAATACGTATTTGTTTGTTGGAAATTTTGTAGTGAAAAAAAAATGAAAGAAAATTGACTTGTATTCTTACAAAATCAATTACAATTTGGATTCCGATTACAAAAGAGAGGAGAATGAATTTGATTCTCCCCTTTGTTTAAAACTGAGTTCTTCTCGGTAGCGATGAAGTGCCTCCTTCGAATGCTTACGTTGAATTTGCTCTCCATTGATGATCTGGCCGTTTTTAATCTCGTGGGAACGATGAACTTCTGTAGGATGTTTGATGAATAACTCTTAACGAGTTTTTAGAACTCAGAACGAGTTAGAACTCTGTGAAAAGAGTTGTTAGAACCGAAAATTCAGTTAATGACCAAGCAGGTTTTCTGTTGCTGAAGGATTCTTTTAGATTTGATCCTCTGAATCTGAGTTAAATCTTCTCCTCCCAAGAATTCGCCTCTGTAATCTCCAGATAAGATCCAAGCTCCGAACCTCCTCGTGCGGTTTAGATACTAAAAAATCCAACCCCCTACTCCATTGGGTTTGTTGAGGTTTTATAGGTGGATAAGAGGTTGTAACTATCCTCTAAATCCGCTCCTAAGTGGACGTGATTTCCTCAGATCGTGGGGAAAATGGTTCTGAAACCGTTCGACTCATATTTAAATGAGTCAAACGCCCAATCTGGCATTGAGAACCCTAACTTCGCGTCTTAGAATTGAGACACGAGGTTGGGTGTTGACTGAACGTCAAAAATGTGAGGGCCGCTCGTGTTTTGCTTGTTGCAGCTTGGAAACACGGGGGTCGCCTTTATTTCAAGAATCGTAACGCGAAGATGAGTTCTGCATTTTAGAAGAGGCTAGTTGATTTGTAACTTCTTTTATAGAGCGTTGCAAGGACTATTGTTCAGTAATCCTCATTTTAGCTATCGTGGGGCGTGAAAGTCATCAGATTATAACTTTCACTGTAGATTGTGAAGACTGCTGAATAGAGTTTTTATCAGTTGTCGGAAGTGTCGTTGAATTGTAACTCTTCTCGCACTATGTGAAAAGTCCTCCATTTGCAGCTTTCGTTTATTGGCATGAGAGCTATCTGATTGTAACTTTCATTGTTAGAGCTTGATGGGGATCAGCTATCCACTGTGATTTTTAGACAGCCTACAGTATTTTTGAATATCTGCGTGGAATGATGATTGCGAACGCACCGTGAAAATTAGATTAATAATGTTGTTCATTGTATTTTTAAGAATTTCGTACATGAAATGATAAGTTATGTGTTAAAATTAGAATTTACGAAATTTTATCGAAAAGAAATTAATTAAGGAAAATTTATAAAATAGAAAAATACTACTTTTCATGCAGAAAGGAATTATTATATTATATTATATTATATTTTTATTTTAAATTAGTTATAACGAGAAATAGTTTTAAAGAATAATTTTAGGAAAAAATATTATTATTTATGATAGTATGACTGATTATCGTAGAGTGCGACATTTCATGTGCAAAACGACATCGGTTTCTAGTTTTCTTTTTACCGTATTATTATATTAGAGAATATGTAAGTACGGATAAATTACATGAGAAGTTCGGATATTCCAGTAGTAAGATAATAATGAAGTCCCCTCATGTATTGCATTCATGTTGTGATAGATTGTTCAGGCATTTTATGTTCCATTATAATTCTTATTCATGTTTTAAACTTGTTAATCACGTTCAAACGTAGTATCATTATTCATTATCTTGATGTGTTGAGAACCTTAGCAGTTCATGATTTAGTGGCCTTGTGCATCATGAACAGACTTAGTAACATGTGTGAGTGTGTTGATTGGTTAGGCTATGAACCCGAGTTCTAAATGAGGATTATGGTTAACTTAAAAAACGAGAAGAGTTGGGATGGGAAGTCATGATTCATGTGATCGGATAAGACTGTTGATGTATCTTCCAGACTCACACCAGTGAACCGTTTCACACTGGGGTTAGTTTGTTAGGCCAGGTGAACCGTTTCGCACTTGGTTAGTGAAATCGTTTCGTCACCCAAGTTTTGTTTGAGTTCGAACCAGGCCGAAATCGGATTGCGTGTAGTCCTCTCACCGAACCGTTTCGTGGGTTTGGATACACGTAGGGGATTTATAATGTGACGCCCCTGGGTTCACACAAGGCTGCAGTCCGAGGTGAAACCAAGAATGTCAAACCTGCCATGCACCACACCGTGCAATAACATGTTTCACCATCAAAATTACTATCTCTCTAGAGGAATCAACAATAGGTGTAGGTACAAAGCAAGTAAAAGGTTTTACAACGAGTACTTGATGAAATGATGGAACATCAAATTAACACATCTCCTCAACCAAGTAAACTAGAATACATAGACAAAGTCTGAAATGAATAACAAAAATCTGGAGATCTCAATATGTCTCAAAGTACATAATATCTGATACAGGAAACAAGGCACACTGCCTTTACAACTCTAGAACATAAACCTCTTAAGTCTAAAAATATCTCAAGTGGAGTACAAAATAAAATATAACTAAAAAGACAGCTGAAGCTAAAGTGCATCGCCATCAACCTGCGACTCTCCGGGCTTCTGACTCGTTACCTGAAAGGGGAGGGACAACGAGCGTCAAAGCGCTAGCGAGCAACATCACAACCAACCCCCAGGGAAAGGGCTCGTTGTATACAGAAAATATAGTTATCACAGCATATATAAATATATATAAACAATTGTCCTAATAGCAATGGGTTTAAGAACTTAGGAAATCTCAACACGAGCCTAGGTACGTCGAGCGAAATAATCCAAACAAGGAAACCCTCATGTATATACCTTGTATCTCAAATTGAAAATCCCTAAGTTCTAAACCCGGAGTCTAATACATGAACAATAAAGAAAAGATAACAATCCCTTTTCTAATAATAAACATATTTATGTCAAAATCTCGTAGTCGAAATAAGTGTTATGCACAGCTCATGACACTATCATGTCCAACTACATTAAAATGTCATACTCAATACCCAAATGTATATCATGCTCAAGGTTTAGCAAAAATTGCCCAACACGGGGTCTTTAGTCGCTTATAGTCCAACACGGGGACTTTAGTCGCTTATAGTCCAACA
>BQKN01000699.1:0-19623 GCA_022839385.1 Asparagus kiusianus | reverse complement strand
TAAACTCGAATCATATCAAGTCATCTTACATATATATCATATGTGTTCAAACTATGTGTTCGTATACAGCAAGTGATTAAACAGAAAACAAAAAGGAACAGGAAAAACTCAGATGAGTCGACTCATGCTCATTTATGAGTCGACTCAGCAGAAGGAAAAAGGCAACGGGGAACGACTTCGTGAGTCGACTCATGCTTAGTTATGAGTCGACTCATGACTTGTGGGTCGACTCGTATACTGACGAGTCGACTCAACAGAAGCAAAAAGGAAACACCACAACACTTCGTGAGTCGACTCATGACAGTCATGAGTCGACTCAACCTGATGAGTCGACTCATGATGAGTCGTGAGTCGACTCACGGGCTGAAATCTGCATATAACATAAGTTGAATTCGATCGTCTCGATCCATACTTCCATTATACTGATCTATAACTCCCTAACTATCATTGTTAAACCATGAGGCAGTGAAAAGTTCATACATAGCATGAGAAACGAATACTTGCATGTTAAATCTAACATTTAACCCCTAAACATGAAAGAGGGCATTTAAACAAAATAAAAACTCGTATTTTTATTCCTTAAAAATATTTCCAGATCTGGGTTTTCTTCAAAAACGTTATTGGGATGATTTAAAATCTGAAATACGTGATTTTTAGCATTCATCCTAACAAGAACATTATTTTATACTTGAAAATAAGTCTTGGGCTCAATAAAACTCATGAAAAACTATTATAAACTAATAAAAACATGGGAGAGAGGTTTGGCGAGATGTTACTCGCCTCAAATGCGAAGAATAACGATCCCCCTCGCTGCAATCCACAAGAAGCTGCTGAAATCCCCCTCGAAACGCCCCAAAATCTCCAAGAGCACCTAGGGTTTGAGAGAGAGGAAGAGGGGCTAGGGTTTCTGGGGAGATCTGAGAGGAATGGGTGTTTTTCGGGTGTAAAACGATATATAGGAGCCAACTAAACCCGACCCGAAACCCACAAACCCGAAATGAAAGAAGCCAGAAAAAAACCCCGATGAGTCGACTCATGCCTTATCATGGGTCGACTCATGGTCATGGGTCGACTCATAATTTTTATGAGTCGACTCAGCAGAAGAAAAATGGGAACAGGACACGATATCATGAGTCGACTTATGACAGGCGTGAGTCGACTCAACCTGATCAGTCGACTCATGACATGTTATGAGTCGACTCATGAACAAAAATCTGCATACTTCGATTTCTTTTGCACACGATTTGCAAACTTGCAACTCATCCTCATACCTGAGGCATATTCACATGCTCATAGGCTCAATTATCATTTTCCATGCATGACCATGCAACAAAGATATTTATAATATAGATTAAATATCTTTATTCACTCATATTCACACTTGTAAGTTGTCAAAATCAACGGGGTCTTACATATAAACAGTCAAGTTATTTGGTAATATGAATGTGACTTTATTTGAGAGATGGACCAGTGAGTTTGAGTTTTAGGATGATTAGTATTCGACCCAGTTACCGTTTCACATTGTTATATGTTATCATTAGATTTCCAGTTACATGTATCATTGTCTTTCATGTTAGTATTATTATTATCATAGCATGGGTCATTAGACTGTTTTATTGTTCATGTGAGATCTTATCGTGTGCCATGCACGCTGACGTACACCTGTTTTTCTCTGGTATGGGTCAGACTTAGAAGATGAACATGTTCAGTTCGATGATGCAGCTGAGCCAGTGTATGCCCAGCCAGAGGGTCCTTCCGATGGAGTGGAAGAACAAACTAAAGCTTAGATATGTTTTCTTTGCTGTAGTAGCTAATGAACACTAAAACTCTTTTATAGTATTTTTTTCCTTAGTTTGATGATGGATTCAGTTATTTTATCAGTATTTTTCTTTTATCATAGACTATGTGTTTTTATTCCTAGTTGGACTGTTTTTGTAATAAGGGTATGATTGACCCATATTTTTATGTCTGGGATGATTTACTATGGATGATATGTTTATTTCTTATTTTGCTATTGTGATCGGGGACTTATGATTGAGATTTATGTATTTAACGCTTAGCGTATTAGATTGAGAAGAAAAGAAAAAGAAAAAAAATTAATAGTGTATATTTCTTCTCAATCTAATACGTCGCAGACTTATTCATGTTCTGATTCCCGAGTATTTTTGGAAACGAGACGTGACAACCTCGAACTAGGAATGTCATATTTGTGGGATTCAAGCAAGGTGTTAAAGGATACAAGCTTTAGGATCTAGTTAATAAGAAGATTATGCAGAGTAGAGATGTCGCATTCGATGAGTCTTCTATCTTGAAGCTTCTCAGCTCTCATCAGGTGGAGAGAGACCCGATATTGGAGACATAGCAGGTGGTGGAGATTAATGCAGCTCCACATTGTTCAGTTAGGACCGTATCCATTAGAGTGCCGACTGTGGTGATGCTAAACGAGCACGGTGATGATTTAGAGGATACAGGTACAGTTGAGTAGGATCAGGGACCAACAGCTCAAGTCAGGATTCTATTACGGTTCGGAGACAGAGAAGAGACATACGGATGCCAGCTAGGTATACAGACACAGTTGTTACGTATGCACTTCCGGTGGAATGTGTCGATGAGATGGTTCCTACTACATTCAGAGAGGCCGAGCAGAGTTCGGAAGCTGATCTGTGGCAGGTGGCTATGCAGGAGGAGATGGAGTTTCTTCATAGAAATGACACATAGGAGCTTGTCGAGTTTCCAAAAGGACGGAAGGCAATTGGTTGCAAATGAGTGTATACGAAGAAGGAGGGCATTGAAGGCACTCCCATGAGGTTCAAAGCTAGGTTGGTTGTGAAGGAATACGCACAAGAGGAAGATATTGATTATAATGAGGATTTCTCTCCAGTGGTAAAGCATTCTTCGATTCAGATTTTGCTAGATTTGGTCGCACAATATGATTTAGAGTTAGATCAGTTGGATGTAAAAGACAATATTTCTTCATGGTGATCTTGATGAAGAAATCTATATGACTCAGCCATTAGGATTCTGAGCTACAAGGAAGGATAAATTAGTTTGTAGATTGAAGAAATCGTTATACAGTTTGAAGCAATATCCTCGATAGTGGTATAAGCGATTCGATGGGTTCATGATCGGTCATTCGTATATTAGGAGCTAGTTTGAACCTTAAAAGTGTACTAGCGTAAGTTGAATGAAGGTGCGTATATTTACTTATTGCTTTATGTCGATGATATGTTGGTTGCTTCTACTTCTAGATCCGTGATAGATAGATTAAAAATTCAGCTTTCTAGACAGTTTAACATGAAGGATTTAGATAAGGCTAAGTGTATTTTAGGGATAGAGATCAGCAGAGACAAAGACAATGGTAGAATTTATTTAACACGAGTGGCTTATTTGAAGAAGATTCTATAGCGGTTCATTGTAAGCATGGAAATGAAACCAGTTAGTGTACCATTGGAAACCCATTTGAAACTTTTAGCTGATATTTCACTGAAGATAGTTGAAGATTAAGAGTTGATATCGCAGACTCCATATGAGAGCACAGCTGGGAGTTTGATGTATGCCATGGTTTGTATGAGGCCGTATTTGTCACAAGCAGTGAGCATGATTTCTAGATACATGCACGATCGAGGTCCGGGTCATTAGGATGTTGTGAGATGGACTTTAAGGTGCATTCAAGGTACTCTCAATATTGGTTTGATTTTTGATCGGGACACTAGCGATGGGCAGCTATGTGTTCACTTTGACCCAGGCCGGATTACGCTAGAGATTTGGATAAACATCGATCTACTATGTGATATGTGTTCACTTTAACCCGTGTATCGATGTGTTGGAGATGCACCTTACAGTCTACGGTGGCTTTGTCTATGATGAAGGCAGAGTATATGGTGATTACAGAGGCTGTTAAGGAGGCTATTTAGCTTTGAGAACCTTTGGAGGATCTTCGTGTTTTGCAGTGATCCATTACCATTTATTGTGCTAGCATGAGTGCTATCTATTTAGCAAAGAATCAGATTTTTATGAGAGGATGAAGCACAATAACGTTCGTTATCACTTCGTGAGAGGATGAAGATTATGAAAGTCCACACGAAAGATAATCTGACGGATATGCTCACAAAGGTGGTTTCGAGTAACAAGTTCAATCATTGTAGAAACTTGTTACAAATTTGTGATTGTTGAGATCGTTCGCGGCCATTTGGATGAACTACAGGCGGCTTGATCCCTTAGGAGAGGGGGTACATAGGCAACCACATTGGTGCAGGCGTATTTAGTGAGATGACGCATTGATACTCATGTTGGTGTCGGCTCAGTTTTGGGAACACTTCGCCGAGGTGGAGAATTATAGAAAATAACATCAAATTATTTAAAGTGTTGACAAACATAAAGATTAAGCAGGGGTGTGGTGTCTACCTCACCTATGTGTGGCAGAATATGTTCCTATTGTTAGGGATGTGGTGTCTGTCACACCCAGATGTGGCAGAATCTGCCCTGTTTTAAGAGGTGCGGTGTGTACCACACCCGGGTATGGCAAACTCATTTTCAGATTCCCACCATATTTGGAATTGTGTTTTGTTATAAATAGAAACACATTTTTTAGGATTTCTTAAGGAGAGAATTAACATTATTTTGAGTACTTGAGAGGGAGATGTTGTGAGGGAGTTGAGAGCTTTGGTTAGGGTTATATTTGAGTAATTTTATGAGTTGTAACCTATTGTATTTCTCCTCTATATAGTAAAATCTCCCTATCCTCTCCTCGTAGATGTAGGCAATTACCGAACCACGTAAATTCCTATGTTTGGTTTAATTTGTATCATATTTTGGTGAATTGCGCTCATAATTTGGTTTGGTTCTCTTCTCTCATCGCTCATCGACTTGTTTGGTTGTCGAGCACGCTTCCGTATGATGCGCAACAGGAGATAACCTCCAACCTGCTATCTGATGTTGTGTGCATCTGCAGTCTCTCTCTCTCTCTAATCTTTTGTTTTTTGTGTCTAACTATCTTTTAATTTGTCTATGTACTTAATAGCAGAGTTTGCTCAAATACTTCGTAGATCCTAGAGTTGTTAGCTAAAATTTTGTATTTCTTGCTCACAGTTTTCGACTGAGATCATGTCTCAGTTCGAATATGAGTTTTTGGTTACGATATGTATCTATTGTATATGCTATATCCTCACCTTATTGTTATCTTGTAGAAGTGATGAACACGGTGAAGAACAGCTCAGGAAACAAGCAGGAAACTTTCAGGAAGCTTGTTGGTCGACCGCGAGATCAGTTACGGTCGATCAGAAACGTGCACAGGTCGAAGGCAGATTCTGGCGTTGGAGACGGTCGACCACCACGGTCGACCCCCAGGGAACGATCGATTAACGCGGTCGACTGTCGCTATCGACGGCCAAACCCTATAGTCAATTTATATCTCTGTCGTTCCTGGGCAGTTTTGGTTTCCTGACCCATTTTGTTTTGTATTGGTATATGTAGGCTATCTAAAAATCACTGCAGATAGCCAATCCATATCAAATACAAATAATGAAAGTTACAATCTGACGACTTCCAGAAGGTTACAATTTGAAGACTTTCACGTAGATCGATGAAGGTTACAATCTGACGATATTCGTAACAACTGATGAAAGCTCTAATCAACAGCCTTCACAATCAACATCGGGAGTTACAATTTGACGAATCTCATATATCAATGAGCTAAAGCAAAGATTACAAAATGATGATCTTTATAATGCTTTGACAGAAAGAGGCTACAAATCGACGGACTCTTCAAATCAAGACGCGAAAGTCCACCCCGCGTACCAGCATCAAGACGCACCGCATTTACAGCCACTGACGCAGTGCAAACGCAACTCACATTCAGTTCCAAATGCTAGAAATGCAGCTCAGATCCAGCTGCCAACACAGCTCATGTTTGACCGCAAACGCACCCTCCGAAAGCTGCCAACGTAGCTTCCAAATAACTATAAATGCAGCTTCCAATTGCTGCAAATGAGGTTCCAGACACTGCGTCCGAGCTTCCAGACACTGCGTTCAAGCTTTCAAACACTGTGTTTGAACGCAGAATTCACGCCAAAATACGAATTTTACGTTGCCCCATTCAAACATGAGCTGAACGGTTTTAATACCATTTCTCACGATCTGAGGGGATCACAACTCCACTCAGGAGTGATGTAAGAGGCGGTTACATCCCATAAGCCCCACTTAGGAGCGAATTAAGAAGGTAGTTAACCCCTTAATCCCCTATAAGTAACTAAGAAATCAGCTTAGTTCAGATCCTTCTCCTCGGCAGCGAAGAAGAGATCCTGAGGCGGGCTTTTTTGGATCTGAGACTCGGTAGTAAAGAAAAGAGAGGAGAGAGGGGGATATCTTTGGATCTTTGAGAATTTTGGAGATCTAGAGATCGGCTTCTTCGGATCATCTTCTCGATAACAGATTCTTAGGGCTATCTTCGTGCTTGGCTTGTCTAACCAATTACGGTTAAGATTAATCAACTCTTTTACAAGAGTTTAAACTCGCTCTGAGTTATCAACTCGTTCAGATTTTCAAACTTGCCACGCAAGTCCTCCACAGCGTCAAATCATGAGGAGAAGATACCGTTCCAGTGAAACAAGACGTTCGGATCATCAACGAGAAGCAAACTCGACACGAGCATTCGAGGGAGACATCTCATCGCCACCGTGAAGAACCCGGAATTAAACAAAGGGGAGAATCCAGATCATTCTCCTCTCTTTTGTAATCGAGAATCTAAATTGTAATTAAGACCAAGAGAATACAAGTCAATTTTCTTTTATTCTTTTTACTTCAAATTTTTCACCAAATAAAACATGGCGACTCCGCTGGGGACTAGCTTCTCTGATGAAGAGGTAGTGGCGCAATCTAACGTCATGCTCATTAGAACGACCGTTGAAACTCTGATCATCGAGTTCGATCAAGCCAAGTTTGAGGAGGCCCTCTCCTCTAGATCCCTTTGCCCCAAGGCTATGCGTAAGATCCACAAAGTTTTTAAGGAGACTAAAGCTCTAGTCATGACCAACTCATCGAAGGACTATCTCCCTTGGGGGTTGCACTATTCATACAGTCTCCTCTCTAAAGGAGAAAACTTAGCTTCGGCACAATTCCAAAAAAACCGATCCTCCAATCAACGCGAGCTCCGCGTTAGTGAGCCTCAACACGAGCTCCGCATAAGACAAGCTAAACATAGCCCTCAGGGGTGCGTTTCACCAGCAAAACCTGGAGCTCATGCATGCGTTCGGGTGACGAAATCCAATACAGAACCAGGAGCTCAGGCATGCATTCAACGAGACCCCCAAATACTCTGCGTAGCGTGATTAGATCGAGGGGGATATAAGAAGTCTTTGGATTCAAGGCATCTCAACCATATCCATGCTCACCAGGAGCCAGTCTCATCAAATCATAGACTGGGGGTTCCAGTTCAAACCTCACGGTCAGTGAGTAATTCTTGAGTCTTTACAATAGACTTGAGAGAGTTCATATTGAGAGAAAGACCGATACAACAAGTCATTCGTTTATTCCAATGTGAACGGCTGATTCCTATGGTCCTCTCGGGATGTCAATGCTGCTCAAATGTAGCCAAACCATTGGTGTTCAACCAATTAACGAATGTTGTTTTCCCAACCAACAATGACGTTCGCACAGGAAGAAGTCTCCAGAGACCAAGTATCCTGGCGTCACTATCAATGTGATCGGTAGAGGGAAAGTCTCAGGTCCTAGCTCCGATGACTCTGAGACAAGTCGTTCACCGACCGTCAGAAAAATCCCTAACGAGTTTGAAAGAATCTACCAACGCACTTGGATACGAACATGAGCCATTCCCCTGTCAACTATCGGAGGCTAGCCAGAGGAACCAATTTTGAGGATGAACACTCAGCCTTTGCGAAGTCCCAATCATCAAGTTCCTTCGTTGAACATGAGAGCTTCGTGAAAGTACCCTAATGCCGCTAGGAAGGAACCCTAGAGGGGGGTGAATAGGGTTTATGCTAATCTAATCCGATTTATACCAAATTAAAACTTATTGACAAATATCCTAGCAAGTATGATATATGACAAGATATATATGCAAGGATATACAACTAATACAAGGGTGAAACAAACAAAATAAGATAGTGGGAATATAAACCATATACAATTGACAAAGGCAATATAAATATGAAAATAAGTGCGCCAATGCAAACACAAACAAAACGATATGTTCACGAGGTTCGGTCCGCCTGACCTACGTCCCCGCTCCTCACCTCGAGGAGATCTCCACTATCACACCGGGTTTTCTACGCTTACCCGAAAAACGTTTACACCTCACAATACGGTTTTCTAACTAACCGAAAACTTTACAATAGCTCACAATGTAACTACACTAACTACAACCTCAAGTGTTGGTCTCTAGCCCGTGTCTCCCTCAAGTGCTCGGAATTATCACCTCTCTCTAGGCTACCGACGCCACTACTCTTGGGACAACCCCGTCTCTCACCACACACTCCTATTGGTGTACTAGTGTAATACAAGTGATCTCACAATGAAAGCTCAATACAAATAAATCGTTCTCTACAATAGATGAGAACACAATGTAGGCTCACACTCTATGTCACAAACCCACAACCCCAATTTATATTATGAATGTAAATACAATAAGCTCAATGGTTGTGTGTGTACAAAGAGATAAATAAAATCAACTAAACTCAATATAAAACTAGCATATGGAAATTAAGATCAAACATATAAAATAGCTAGATTGAGTTTAGGAAAACTTCTCTATATGATAACAAGAGATGGAGGGAGAAGGGTGAATGCTCAAACACCAAAGGATGATCTCCTCAAGCTCTTGTGGAATTGATTTCCAAAACCGAAAACACTCAATTGCTTAAAAGCTTATAAACACACTTTAAACAAACTTAATCAAACTTTAAACCCTTGTTAAATTTTCTTAAAACATTCTCTTAGTTTTTTGAACTGAGGATATGTGGGGGTATTTATAGGAACCCCAAAGCCAAGAGAAAACAAGGCAAAAAGACCAAAAACCCAAAAACAAAACAGTCTGGAAATATAGCCGTTACAGTGTTATGAGTCGACTCGTACTTTTTATGAGTCGACTCATAAGTAGCCGTTACAGTGTAAAAATCAGCTTATGGGTCGACTCATAAAATTCATGAGTCGACTCATCATGCATGGGTCGACTCATGAAGTCATGGGTCGACTCAGCAGAAACGAAACACACATCCTAGCATAGATTATGAGTCGACTTATGACAGGCATGAGTCGACTCAACCTGATGGGTCGACTCATGATGTTTGTGAGTCGACTCATCAGAAGCAAAATGAAAACTACACAATAGTTTATGAGTCGACTCGTCACTGTTCATGAGTCGACTCATGACATGCACACAGCCTGTTTTAAACAGTACATGTCAACTTAAAACAGGGTATAAAAATATTAAATAAATTCAGAAAAATGTAAAACTTTGGAGAATGATTGTAGACATGATAATAAACATGCTACAACGACTGGTTTGCAAAAAAGACTTCCCAAATGAAAAATATCATCATTTTACAAATATGTTCAAAAACATGAAAGCCTGAAAATTGATATTTTGATATTTTGACTTAAACAATATTTTTGAAACCTTATGAAATGATTGTATAGACTTGATAAAAGATATAAAATGTTGTTATGAAGTCTATAACCTAGAAATACAATATTTTCATAAAATTGCATATTCTATGCAATATATTCAAAACACTAAATATGATTTCATTAAATATAAGCTTGTTAAGGATGAAATCATATATAGGCATATAAACATGAAACAAAATAGTATTTTCCAATTCTATTCATTTGTTTCATATATAAACTCGAAAACTATTAAACCAAAAACATATATGTATATATAGAACTATACATACAAAACAAAAATCAAAGCGTGTATGTGTGTATATAATTGAGCTTAAAATATTTAACACACATAATATAAAACCTAAACTAAATTACCCAAGCAATCTTGATCTTCATTGTAGCTCAACTTGGTACACATGCGGATGAAGCGGGATGTTGGATCTTTAACTTGAATGCAATGCTTCAACCACTACTCCGCCAACCTCCATTGGATATGATCGTGAATGCGCAATTCCATCCATCCTCCAATTCATTGTTTGTCTAGAATACCTAATAGGAAACATAAACACTAGACAAACAATATTAGGAATTGTTTGTAATCATCAAAATAAGATTAGAAGATGTAGGCTCATAAAATGAGACCTAACACTTCGCCCACATGGCAAAACATTCTGAAGATCTCTCAAAGAATGTTGTTGAGCAGGAGGCTATGCTCAAATCACAGCAGAAGACCCTCTATGAACTCCTGGCCCTATTGACTCAAATCATCGCAGACAAGGCCAAATCTCAGAAGACAGATTCACCACCTAGGAAAGAATCTTTCCGGAGAGGAAAAGCATCCTCATCCCAACCCCACACAAGCAAAGGGAAGGGAAAAGTGATTGATGACACTGCTTCTGACCAAGAAGCCCACAACCTAGAATCTTCCTCTGATGAAGGAAGAGAGACTGAGAATGAACAGAATCTCCAATCTACCAAAATAGAAGAATTGAAAGCCCGCCTTAATGCCATTGCTAACAGGAGCGCACTCCAAGACGATGGAGTTATTAGGCCTTATCCTGCTGAATGGGATGCAGCCCCTTATCCTCCAAAGTTCGATGTCCCGATGCTACAAACTTTTGATGGTACGGGATCACCGAATTAACATATCTATTATTTTAAATCACAGACTGGGAATGTGATATCAAACAACGCCATACTGGCTCGATTGTTCATTGGAACCCTCAAAGGAGTTACCTTTGAATGGTTCAGGAAATTACTTGCCGGATGTATTCAAAAGTGGGCAGATCTAGAGAGACTCTTCCTATTAAGATTTTTTAAAGAGGATACAGAAGTTTCCATCCATACCCTTCTCGTCACTAAGCAGAAAAAGAGGGAGTCCATCAAAGCCTTCGTCAAAAGGTTTTGAAACATGGTTCTATGATGTCCGACAGGTATGACATAGTCTACCTTAGTGGAGACCTGTCAACACAACTTGCAGACCAACCTTATAGCACAAATGAGGGTTATAGAATATCGTTCTTAGAGAGAACTAATCTCTCAAGACGAAAAGGCTCAAAAGATTATTGTCAGGATCAAAGCTGAAGAACAAAATATGTAGGATCAACCTAAACAATCGGACCAAGCCCAATCTTCTCAGTCAGAAGGGGAAGATACCACAGCCACTGAAGCTAATCCTCTTCAATAGGATAGCAGGTCCAACAACTATCACGTTAATAATTACCTCTGATAGTCAAACTCGTTAGATAGTGACCCCCTAGATGATGTGCCGTGACTCCCCCCCCCCCCCCCCCCGCACTTGTTCAAGATTGAGGGTTGGTTTATTTATAGTTCATTGGATTATGAGTAATAAATTTTTTGAGTTGTCATGTTTAATAGAATACCTCTGTCAATCACAAAATCTGTCAAAACTATCAAGTTAACAATACACCTCTGATAGTCTGTTTCCCCTAAAT
This sequence comes from Asparagus kiusianus, assembly GCA_022839385.1. NCBI lineage: Eukaryota > Viridiplantae > Streptophyta > Magnoliopsida > Asparagales > Asparagaceae > Asparagus > Asparagus kiusianus. The sequence goes on along the minus strand of BQKN01000699.1, from coordinate 8,047 downwards.
TTCCCCACTAATCCTCTTCAATAGGTTGGCGGGTCTATCAAAACTATCATGTTAATGATCACCTCTGATAGTCTATTTTCTTCAAATTTAATCTACCAATCCTCTTCAATAGGATGACGGATCCACCAAAACTATTATGTTAATGATTACCTCTGATAGTCTATTCCCTCTAAATTCTCCTGTCAATCCTTTTCAATAGGATGATAGATCCACAAAACTATCACGTTAACAGTTACCCCTAATAGTCCATAACCTTGTTAATCTTCTTCAATATGATGACAAGTTCACAAAACTATCACGTTAACATTTACCTCTGATAGTCCATCAATCTGCCAATCCTCTTCAATAGGATGACGGGTCCACAAAACTATCACGTTAACAGTTACAATAGCCAAACTCTTTAGATAGCGGTCTGCTGTGTGACGTACCTCTATCCTAATCGTAGTCGTTACACTCCAATATCACTGAACGACTTGATGGATAGTGTCACATAAGGTAATATGCCATGTCTACCCCTCTTTTTCTTACCCTGCTAAGTCTTAATCAAGACTGAGCGTTGGTTACTTGGAATCCATTGGATTAAGAGTAACGAATCTTTCACATCGTCGAGTTAATATTATACTTCTGATGATCATCACCCCCACGGAGTATGAATTTAGTTTGCATCACTCCTAATTTGTCACGTTAACAATACACCTCTTATCAATCCTCTTCAATAGGATGATAGGTCCACAAAGTTGCTCCAATCGTAACAAATTCATGTCACGTTAATATCAAACCTTTGACAAATCAACTTATTAATCCTCTTCAATAGGATGATAAGTCCACAAAGTTGCTCCGATCGTAACAAATTCCTGTCACGTTAATATCAAACCTCTAACAAATCAACTTGTCAATCCTCTTCAATAGGATGATAAGTCTATAAAGTTGCTCCAATCGTAACAAATTCCCATCACGTTAATATCACACCTCTGACAAATCAACTTATCAATCCTCTTCAATAGGATGATTAGTCCACAATTGCTCCGATCATAATAAATTCCCGTCATGTTAACACCAAAGCTCTGACAATTAACTTATCGACTCTCGTCAATAGAGCGATAGGTCCTCAAGGTTACTCCAATCATAACAAATTTTTGTCATGTTAATCCCATGCCTCTGATAAAATTCACTTATCGACTCTCCCCAATAGAGCGATAGGTCTTCAAAATTGCACTGATCGTAATATTCAATCGTGTCACGTTAATATCACACATCTGATAAAATTAACTTATTAACTTTTCTCAATAGAGCGATAGGTCCACATAATCGTCAAGTTAATATCACACCTCTGACGACCAAATTAACTTATCGACTCTCTTCAATAGAGCGATAGGCTCATAAAATACTGTTAGGTTAACATCACACCTCTAACAGTCAAACCCTCTCCAATGAACTTGTTAATCCTTTTTCAACAAAAATAGCAAGTTTTTATTATAAAATCCCCAGTGGATTAAAGATTTTCTGGAATTATCTTAATGATAATAAAGAAAATTTCTGAATTTCACTATAAGTGAAAATTCACGCTAAGTTAATACTACACCTCTGGCACTTCTAACTTTCGTTCAGTGTTTTAAGTAACACAGGAAGAAACAATGACAAAGTCTACGTATTCAATATCATTGCCAGTGATTATCATTAAATTAATAATCTCTGAATCTATACCTTGCATGTATGAAGAATTTTATCCTGAATCCAAAGTAGGGATAAGTCAACGCCTAATACGCGTTGCCGGGTAGTCTTTGACCGTAAGAAGGATAAAACCCCATGTATTCAACATTATGACAGGTCATTATTAATAACGCCAAAATCCATGTATTACACGTATGGGGGACTTTATCTTGATCCCTAAATAGAGATAAGTCTGTATCTAAAACATGCTGCCAGATGGTTCATTCTCGCAATAATAGCGAAGTCTACGTATTCAACATCTTAGCACCAAAATTCATGCCTTTTATGCATGTGGGAATTTATCTCGATCCCTAATTAGAGATAAGTCTATGCCTAACACGTGTTGCCGATTAGTCTTTTCCCGTAAAAATGACAAAGTCTATGTTTTCCAAATCATAGCATCAAGTCTAAGAGGGTTCATTCTCTTAGCACAACGTTACATGTGAAACAGATTCAAATAATTCACATGCTAGCTCGACTCAAACGGTAGTCGGTAAAGGCTTATCAAATCCGTTGATGACTGAGAGTTTAACAAAAATCCTATGAATGTTTGTAGACCCATCAACTAAATAGAGGTGAGTCGTGATGTGACGTTTGATAGCTTCTGCTTATGAGTAGCTTGTACCATCGCTACAGTTTCTATTTGAAGCTCTTCATCACACAGGTCCTGCATGGAAAACCCCTTCAACCAAGATGCCTTCGAAGCAGGTGCAAAGACAAGGAATCAACAGATACAAGATCAGAGTTGAGATCCAAAGTATTCCGAAAATTCGTCCCAGTCAACCGCGAACTTTCAAAAACTTTGGAGGGGGGTCTGGAGGTTGTCTAAAAATCACAGTAGATAGCCAATCCCCATCAAACACCAATAATGAAAGTTACAATCTGACGACTTCCAGAATGTTACAATTTGAAGACTTTTATGTAGATCGATAAATGTTACAATCTGACGACCTTCGCAACAACTGATGAAAGCTCTAATCAACAGCCTTCATAATCAACATCGGGAGTTACAATCTGACGACTCTCACATATCAAAGAGCTAAAGCAAAGATTATAAAATGACGACCCTTGCAACGCTTTGACAGAAAGAGACTACAAATCGACGGTCTCTTCAACTCAAGACGCAGAAGTCCACCTCGCATACCAGCATCAAGACGCACCGTGTTCACAGCCACTAATACAGTGCAAACGCAACTCACATTCAGCTCCAAATGCTACAAACGCAGCTCAGATCCAGCTGCCAATGCAGCTCATGTTTGACCGAAAACGCACCCTCCGAAAGCTACCAACACAGCTTTCAAATCGCTACAAACGTAGCTTCCAATTGCTGCAAATGAGCTTCCAGACACTACGTTCGAGCTTCCAGACGCTGCGTTCAAGCTTCCAGACGCTGCGTTTGAGCGCGGAATTCATGTCAGAACGTGAACTTTTTGTTTGACTCATTCAAACACGAGCTGAATGGTTTCAAAACCGTTTCCCACGATCTGAGAGGATCACAACTCCACTCAGGAGTGATTTATGGGGCGGTTACATCCCATAAACCCCACTTAGGAGCGAATTAAAAAGGCAGTTACACCCCTTACTCCCCTATAAGTAACTAAGAAATCAGCTTAGTTCGGATCCTTCTCCTCGGCAGCGAAGAAGAGATCCTGAGGTGGGCATTTTTGGATCTGAGACTCGGCAGTAAAGAAAAGAGAGGAGAGAGGGGGGATATCTTTGGATCTTTGAGAATTTTGGAGATCTAGAGATCGGTTTCTTTGGATCATCTTCTCGACAACAGATTCTTGGGGCTATCTTCGTACTTGACTTATCTAACCAAATACGGTTAAGATCAATCAACTCTTTTACAAGAGTTTAAATTCGCTCTGAGTTATCAACACATTCAGAGTTTCAAACTTGCCAAGTAAGTCCTTCACAGTGTCAAATCGTGAGGAGAAGATACCATTCCATTGAAACAAAATGTTTGGATCATCAACGAGAAGTAAACTCGACACGAGCATTCGAGGGAGGCATCTCATCGCCACCATGAAGAATCCAGAATTAAACAAAGGGGAGAATTCACATCATTCTCCTCTTTTTTGTAATCGAGAATTCAAATTATAATTAAGATCAAGAGAATACAAGTCAATTTTCTTTCATTCTTTTTACTTCAAATTTTCCATCAAATAGTATATAACTTTAAACCTGATTAATTAGGGTTAAAAGCAAGGATGATTTAAGCAGACTTTTGAGAGAGTATTGTGCACCCTTTGTGGGAGGATTTGTGATAGATCTAGAGAGCTTTGTTCTATGGTTTATTGGTAAGATTTATAACTCTATTTGTATTATCTTGATTACTAATAGTAATAACTCCCCTCCTTCTTGCCCCGTGGACATAGGCAACTTGCCGAATCACATAAAATTCATTTATCTTGCTATGATGATTGTGTTTTGCTAATGTGGTTGTGATTTATCTCGTTCTTGTTCGTGCACTTTCGTGTGATTCGAGTTTTAATATGCACAACAAGTAGTATCAGAGCTTTGGGTTTGGCTTGGGGCTTGTTCGAAGTATTCTCTGAAGGATTCTTATTTGGAGAGTTAGATCTACAACATGAGAGAAGCAAGCACATCTGGTTCATCTTTTACGAAGATGATATCGGGTTTGAGCATCAATAATACGAAGATTGATGTTCCGGAGTTTGATGGCAAGATTAATTTTTGTTTGTAGAGGTGTCAGGTGATGGATGCGTTGGATGCATAGAATTTAAAGGAGACTCTTGAGTTACAAGAGAAACTAGCTGACATGGAGGACAAGGTTGGGAAGAATATGAACAGTAGGGCTTGTGGAGTTATTCGGTCATGCTTGACGTTGGATCTTATTTATGATGTGATGAACGAGATGTCGGCGAAGAGATTATAAGAAACGCTCAATGAGAAGTATCTTATGAAGAGTATTAAGAATCAACTTCATTTAAAGAAAAGGTTTTACCAGTTCAAGATGAAGAGGGGAGTTTTCATTAGGGAGCATGTCAACAACTTCACGAAGTTACTGTAGGCGTTAAAAATAACCTATATGTTCCCGCACACAGCTCAATATGAAAAGAAGATGATAAATATTATTATCCAAGTCAAGAATGATTATCTAACATTGACAAATAAATGAAGTGAGTCGACAAAGCCTACGAACTAACGGGATGACAGAATGACGACGAAACGATCCGATCGGGAATTACGTTTCACTCACGAAAGACAAAGTTCCACTCATGTATTGTCCACTCCACATATGATTCATTTATAGGAGACTGTAGATCTCATCTTTGACTTTTTGACTCACTTTGAATCACCTCATTTCGAGGTCAGACGAGAGAGTTAGAACCAAAACACTCGAGATAGTCCAGACTGTTTCACACCTACGAGATACCAATTGTTTCTTGTACATTTTGACCATGATACAATTCGAGTCTAAAGAATCTCAAAAGATACAAGTTGTAGGTCTCTTTGTCATCTTTCCAATTCATCTTTAATCATCTCATTCTGAAGTCAGACGAAAGAGTTAAGATCAAAATACTCAAGATAGTCCAAGCTATCTCGGACATGTGCAAGACCGTCGAAGTGACTCGCGCCCAGGTCAGCTCCCGACGTGTTTTTTTATAAGATTGGATTCTAGAACTCCTTGGGATCATCCATAAACATGTGGAGTTATCTTTAAATATGTGAAAGCTGTTACACAACCAAAAACCCACCTAAACGAATAATAACGGTTGTTTTTCGACCCTATCCACAAACACGGCATTCCTACCCACAAACATGGTATTTAAATCCTATAAATATACCCCTAGCACCCTCGTAAGAGGAGATATGAAGGGAGCCACGAATTTTAGAAGAGCTAGAGTGAGGTTCTGACGAATTTCAGAGAGGTTAGCAGATCTTGGCGAGTTCTTCGGCATAAAAAAGGAGAGTTCGAGAGATCTGAGGCCCGATTCCCTTTCCTCTGGATCAAATTTGGTTTTGATCTTAAGAAGAGTCGTTATCTCGCTTGGTCAAGATTATAACTTCTGCGATTACTTTCTTTATAAAGTAAGAGCTTTTAATAATTACTTTGCCAACCGGATCTGATCCGTAGGCGGTCCATGAACTAACGTGTCCCCGGCATAGGCAAAGATCTCACGTAAGCAATAGGAGATAAACTATTGTTGTGTGTTGTTTGAAGAAATTATAACCTTTAATTTTCATTGTGTATAAAGGTCTTATAAAAAGATTAACTTTTCTATTTTTTTGAACTTGTAATCGATAAATGGTTGTAACAGGTTCAATGACAATGAAAATAACAACTTCCGAACCCAACAGTTACTTTTAGATATGACAAATGTGAACATCATGGTTGAGGATGAAGACAAGGCGATGCTATTTTTGTGTTCGTTGTCAGAGGATGATTATGGTACTTTCGTTCTCATTATGATCAATAGAAGAACTACTATTAGCTACAAGGAGGTAACATTGGTATTGGTAAATTATGAGTTGAGGAAGAATGATGGCGAACCCTCCGAGAAGTCATCGGGAGATGCATTAGCAGTTCGAGGCCATAGCCCAAACCGCCGCCAAGTCAACTGTTCAAAATCGAAGAAGAGGTGGCTATAAGAGTGTTGGTAGAAATCAATGTCGTTTTGTTAGAGAAGAGGGACATTGAAAGATAGACTGCCCAAAGTTAAAGGACAAATCCGGGAAGAATAAGAGGAAAGTTGTACAAGCTTTAGAAGTGAATATTGTAAAAGCTGCTGGTAAATATTCAGATTCAGATTCTTTAGGTTCTTCGTATCCTACACTACCGTCGGTTTGCTATGCTAACTCTACCGAGTGGATGTTGGATTCGGGAGCCGCGTATCACATTTTCCCTAGGAGAGATTGGTTCTCCAACTTTGAGGAGATGGAAAGACGGGATATCGTGCTTATGAGTAATGATTGTGTATGCCCTATTGGTGGTATTGGTTCAGTCTGGATTAGAATACATGACGGAGTGGTTAGGAAGTTGAAAGAAGTGAGGTTTGTGCCGTAGTTGACGAAGAGCATTATTTTTCTTAGTACTTTGGAGGCAGCAGGTTATCAGGTGACCTTAGAGGATACTTTTGTGAAGGCTATGAAGGGTTCTATGATGGTGATGCGAGGTGTCAGAGAAAATAACCTATACTACTTGAAGGGCAAGACAGTTAAAGGGGGTCTGACAGCTTCTATCACTACAGAAAAGGATACTACCAGCTTATGACACATGCGTTTAGGACACACTGGTGATAAGTCCATGTAGATATTAGCAAAACAGGGGCTATTGAAATGTGCGAAAACCTGCAAGATGGAGCTGTATGAGCATTGTGTACTTGGAAAGAAGACTAGAGTGAAGTTCAGCACCGCTATTCACAATACCTAATGTATATTGGATTACATTCACACAGATGTTTGGGACCCTTCCAAGCACACATCACTTAGTGGGGCCCACTATATTATCACTTTTATTGATGACTATTCCATGAGATATTGGGTATATACAATGAAGCATAAACATAAGGTCCTGGATATTTTTGTAGAGTGGAAGAAGAAAGTGAAGCTGCAAACAGGTAGAAAGGTGAAGACTCTTCATTCAAATAACGGTGGAAAGTACAAGAGTGATCCATTTCTGTTGTTTTACCGGGATCACGGTATTAGGCGACACTTCACAGTTCGAGAGATACCACAACAGTACGGGATGGCTAAGAGATTGAACCGTACCTTGCTCGAGAAGGTGCGATGTATGATGAATAGAGTGGATTGCCTAGATTATTTTGGACCGAGACGTTAGTTTATACGAGCCATCTCGTTAATAGGTTATCGTGCACTGCAATACAGGGGAAGAATCCTATAGAGGGCGTTGATCGATGGCTAGTAACTATGAGTCACTTTGATTATTCGGGTGTATTGCTTATTATAATAACAACAATGAAAAATTAAATCCAAGAGCGAGAAAAGTAGTCTTTGTAGGATTTAGAGAAGGTGATATGAGTTGTCATGTGTAGACGGTAAAAATTACCGCGGCGGATTAAGTGAACGAATTCGCCCACAGAACAGGATCACCCCCTCTTAAGCCACTAAACGGATTCGCTGACACGCGACTACCCCACGATTGGCCGCATACTCCAAATCGCATGAATCCACCCGCAAGGAAGATACTCAAATCCGCCCTCGTGTGCCGAAGCCACTTGCAGGGAGCCACGTCCGCCTACGTAAGCCGAAAGCCAGGTTTCCAGGGACAAGCCTTCTCTGCCTCCCATGATGCAAGGTAAGGAGGCACAGTGCCCCAAGTTCGTCAGACGGCAGTCCGTAATTCAAGCGA
>BQKN01000698.1:161045-185468 GCA_022839385.1 Asparagus kiusianus | reverse complement strand
TTGGGTTACTATAGCCGGTTGCTGTAGCCGTTGCTATTCACGAAAATTGATTACAAGGTTCTCATAAATAGAATTTTCCAAACCTATTCTTATTACTGCTAGATCATCCAAATCCTCATCAAGATAAAATTTTATTTCATGTGAACCTCACGTGAGCCTTATCTTGGGTTGGACCCACGACATTCTCAACCGACCCCTTGATTTTCATTACATTATTAATGGGAAAATAACACATATCTTTTTTTTTAATTTTTAGAAAAGACTTCTATGTGGTGATGAACAACAATGAAAAAGAGGAGATTAGCAATAGAGGAAGGCAATGACTAAGGCCCAAGGGGGAGAGCCGACGGCAAGTAAGAGCATTAAGAAAAAGGCTCGGTCGAGTAAGAAGGAGAGAGATGAGAAAGGAGTTTTTGAGCTTTACGAATTCATGAGAAGAAGAGAGACAAAGCGCTAGATGTTATTTTCGGAAACAAGAGGCGGTCGAGACGAAGGAAGTATTATTCGTTAAAAATCGTAGGTGGCGGGAGCACCATTTATCAGGTCCGGGGAGCTTGAGGAAATTTTCCAAATATATAGAGGGGATATATGAAAAACAACCAGCATATAAGTCTACCCTGTTCCGGAGATACAGCAGAGCTGCAGGCCCCTGTAAAACCCTAATTCTCATCGCTACTGGCCTTCCACCGTTAAAACTCGCTCGACTGCTCAAACAAACACAAAATTGAACCCAAAAAAGAGGGAGGAAAAAGAAAGAAAAATCAAATCCCAATTCAATCATCAAAATCATGATCACAGGTGGAAACAACTTCGTGTCATCAGCACCAGTTTTCTCCAATGACGCGAAAAAGCTGCTCGTTTGCACTGGAAACACCGTCTCAATCTTCAGCACCGACACCGGGATGCTGGTAAAACCCTAGCTTTCTAAGTAATTTTGTAACAGTTTGTGGGTTTCTTTGATGGGTTTCGATCAAAATTTAATCTTGATTTGCTTAGGTAACGGAATTAGAGGGCCACGCTGATTTGGTTACTTCAGTTGTTGTTGTTCCGGTTGCCGCGAATGCGAGGAAATTTATGTGTTATTGCTGGACTTCGTCGAGGGATTCTACGATTTGTTATTGGGATTTTGCGGCGCCTGAATTGGTGAAGAAGATCAAAGTTCAGCTTCCTATAGTTTCTATGGTAAGCGGAATCCCAAATGTATCTCATTTAATTCAAAACAAGGGGATTATTAAATTTGAAATTTGTGGACAGTTCGAGTAAAAGAATTTTTGCATTTAAGATGTCGTAGTTTGTGTAAAATAAAGGAATGCATTTCTATGGTGGGGTATATGTGGCTTTTTTAATTTGATGGCACACGGGAATATACTTGATTTTTCTTGTGTCTACTTAACAAAAGACGATAACTTTGATCGTTTAAACAGTTATTCTGTTAAACTTCAAAAAGATGCTCACAATCATTTTTCGTGTTTATTTGCTTGATTAGAGAATGTAAACTATAAGTTGTCTTTGTCATTCGCATATCCGTATTGAGTATAGCTTTTGCCATCCTTCACAAGTTTCCCTAGTAACATTGAGCTTTGTTCATCTTTACATTTGTTCCTTCAGATAACATTCTTTTCATCTTATTCTGTTAAATGCTGTTTATGTCTTGCAGGTTATTCCTCATATCTCAAGTCTTTCAGCTGATAGCAGTGAGAAGCTTTCCAACCTCTATGCATTTGTTTCTGTTGAGGATATAAACAAACCTGCTGATCAGCGCAAGGCATTGCGTGGGCAGATCCAGATTTACAACTTAACCAATTCACGTCGTGTTGGGGGATTGTTGGCTGAGGTGTGACCACTCATTGCCTTAAAACTGACAGCTATTAATTTTTTTTCTTGTAGTCATTTCTTAGTCATGTTGTTCACATCCTTGTAGTATACCAGTTAGTTCTCACGACATCACATTTCGTAGTTATGGGTATTGAAACTATGTTTCCAATAGAAATATAGAACGATAAACATCTTTTTCAAGTTTTGATAGTATTTGTTAATTAGAGCTATAGTCATCACTCTATCATTAACCTCCTCAGCTTTTTGTAGCGCAAGTTAAATTCATCAAGAGCATTTCTTTTATTGATAAAGCAATTATTTATCTTTAACTGAACTCAGTCTTGTGCCTGTAGACCCGCAGACCAGAGTTAATATCCATGAGCAGTTCTGGAGAATTCATCGGCATTAAGAACAAGCAAAAAATATATACATGGAGAATTCCGACAAAGGATTTCAAATATGATGACATTAGGAGGATCAAATTGCATCACACAAAAAAGTTTAACACTCTGGCGTTTCATCCTAGTGAAAGAATAATTGCCGGTGGAGATGTAACTGGGAGAATTTTGATATGGAGAGGCTTTGGAAAGCGAAACTTGTCAGAAACTTCAAGAAAATTGAGCGCAGGTAGAACCAACAATGAGGAAGGGAATCCTGGGGTAAGAGGCAATGATGACGCAGACTCCTGTTCGACCTGGCATTGGCATCCAGAAGCAGTACATATTCTCTTCTTTTCCTCAGATGGAGCTTATTTATATTCAGGTACTGAATCCTCTACATGTTGTCATGTTCATATGGTAATGACATAGTGCAGTCTTTATTGCAGTGTAAGTGTCAGAATAAGTTACTTCTTTTGCTTCCTTTAGTGAATGATTTCATTGCATAAGTTTTATGGGAACAGTCACATGCTATCTTGAATTACTATGAGTCTATGACCTGTATACATTTCTATCAGAGTTTGTTGTCAGTGTTCATGTAATGCCTAGGCGTTTCAAGGCTTCTAGAGTCTAACTGCAGGAGTCCTGTTAGGTATATCCCTTACAGCTTAAGTCATATTTTGACATCATATGGGTAACAACAACAACAACAAAACAACAACAACAACAAAACAACAACAACAACAAAGCTTTTATCCTAAATATTTGTGGTTGGATATGTGAATCCTATTCTTCCATTCCTTTCTATTATGGGTCATCTCCTCCATGAAATTAACTATTATCATATCATTCTTAATTATTTCCAACCAAGTTCTTTTAGGTCTACCTCTAGATCTTTTTGGCCCATTATCTAAAATATTATCTTTTCCTAAGTAGTGCATTAAGAGGTCTCCGTTATACATAGCCAAATCACCTTAGTCGATTCTCTCTCATTTTATCCTCAATAGGAGTGATCTCTAATTTCCTATAAATGCACTCATTTCTTTATCTTATCTTTTAGTGTATACTCACAAGACCGTCGTAACATTCTCATTTCTGCTATACTTATTTTTTGCATATGTTTTTTTAATTGCCTAACATTCTGATCCATAAAACATGGCTGATCTTATAACCGTCCTATAGAATTTTTCTTTTAGTCTCATAGGCATTCGACAATCACATAAGACTCTAGGCGCACTCCTTCATTTGATCATCGTGATTTGGTTTGATGAACAACATCAACCTCAACCTCACCATCATCAAGAATGATTGGTCCTAATCCTAAATAATGAATGTGATTACTTTTATATATTTCTTGATCATCAATATGTGCTATAGGCTCTTTTCTCTTTTTAGTTTTACTAAAAATGCTTTTCATGTAGTCTATTTTTGTTCTACTTGTTGTAAATCCTTTTAGAATTATGTTTAAAATTAAATGATGTGATTTTTTTAATCTTACAGAGTGCATATGTATCAAATTGCATGTAAAGGGAATGTTATATTGGTTAAAGTATACAGTACAAGTATTTCTATAGTTGGGGAACTAAAACCTTTAATCTCCCATCTTCGAATGCCTAATGAGACATGAAAATAGCGAAACAGGAGAGAGAAACAAAGGAAGACTGTTGCTATTGATCTTTTTATTTTTTTTCTCTTATTCATATCTGTCTTATCTCTTGTGGTTTGCCTCTGTATCTGCAAAGCTGGGTAGAGCTTCTGTATGACAGCCACCTGAGCTTACAAAGCCAAAGACTCTTGGTTGTTAGCAGACCTGATTGCACACAGTCAGTAGTGCGAATGAATAAGAGAATGATTAAGCAATTTGGTAAATTTAAAAAGAATGAAATGCCAAAATTTGGCTGATCACGTAGTGCAGCTTATTTTTACATCATGTTATATGCTTAAACTGTTGGGTTTCCCTCCCTTTTTTTTGTTCATTAGACGTGTTTATTTATGAAGCCATGGTATTTGTAATGTCTTGATTTGGAACTGAATATATCTGGTTACATATATTGATAATATAGGGTTAACTTTCTATTAAATATCTAGTATACAAAAAACATATTAGTAAACAAGATCCTACCTACATGCCTAGGAGGTGGCATTCCTAAATAGCTATGACTGCCTGGAATTGAGACCTTTCCTTCCTTTGATCTTTGATTAATTCTTGAAACACTCTTTTCATTGTTAGAGGTAATCATTGCTTCTGCTGTTCAAGTATGTTTGTGCTCATATATTTTGAATTGGCATAAGTCCTTGTTTTTATTTGTTCAATCATTTTCTTTTCAGGTGGAAAAGAAGGAGTCCTTGTTGTCTGGCAATTGGATACTGGGAAGAAAAGGTTTAAACCTCGTCTGGGCTCCCCGCTTTTATATTATACACATTCTCCTGATCCTTCTCTTTCATGTGTAAGGCTGCCTTTCAGATACCATTGATTACTCTAATATATGATGATTACAACACTATGATTTCATGGTTTGTGTTTTATAAATTATGCAAATGCATTTGTTACATATTTATGTGAATGATATTTGAAGTTAATGTTTTCCTTGTTTCGCTTAATCTTCAAGTTCGATTCTTTCTTCATATGGTGATACTGCAGTGTCCTGTCATTGCCCACTTGGGTTGTCCTGTAGTTTGTGTGTAAAATGTTGACTGCAAGTATGTGCATATAGATACATGATATGTTTCTAACACACATACCAGATGTTTTTTCTGATCTTTTCCAATTTACACAGTATCCTTTGCTGTTGTATTTGAAATAAAAAACCGGGTAGGTATTTTACTATATAACAAATGCATCAGAAGCCTCCACAAACATAATTTTCCTTACTCAAATCATCGACTAGTGAAATTAATGATACCTCATTTTTATTTCATTATGCAACGAAAGAAGATTAATTTTATCATATCAAACGTAATATCTGCTATATGCTCTACAATAGTTTTTTGGACTTTCATGTAGGCAATTATTTTGACAGTCAGGTACTACGCTAAACATCTTTGAAATGAGAAAATTGTCTTTCTCAGTCCCTGACAACTTGAAGAAACCCAGGAGAACTTAATTTTATATACTGACGTGTCATCTTGGATATATATATGTGATCTATCTAAGTATACAAGAATTTTTACTTGTCTATGTAGTTAGTGGTAAGTCGTAGGTGGAGGTACTGATTGAAAAGATTGGATAGCATTACTCAGAACTGTTTTATAGATATTGTCTATCTACTGTCAGATGTGTATGTTCCTGTTAGATCAACATCCTCCTTTGCGATATGGTCTCTTAAAAGCTATTATACCTGAGAACAAAATAAAGGGTTCTAAAAGAAATAATTACCTTTCATGCTGATTTATGTCAATGGTTTGTTTGCAGTCAATATCATAACTTTTTGGCCTCAAAAGATGTATTTGTGAATATTGGATCTTGTAATCTTGTTTGAATATTTGGATTCCAACTGAAATCAGCTTTTTCAGATATCTTGCGCAGATAATTCAATTCACCTAATAAAGATGCCTTCCATGGCAATTGTCAAGTCTATTGGTGGGATAAAGGTTGGTCACTTGTATTAATTATATGCTGCTTGTGTTAATACACCAAGAAGAATAAGAGAGCTTCTCCTTCAAGCATTATTTTATTTATTTTCATTGTTGATGGAAGAAATATTAACTACAAATTCTTAACACATCATTTGTTCAGCTTCCTTTCTCATTTCCAGATATACACAAACGACCTAGTAGTGATTTTGCGTTTGACTATTCCTCTGGGCTAGTTGCTCTTCGGACTTCCGATCATTGTATACAGTTCTTCAGCTTGTTCGAGAACTTTGAAGTTTCACAGGTGTGCAATTTAACAAATTTCTTCTTTAGTCCGACTTATAATTATTTCATGATTGCATTACCAGATGGGACTCTAAATATCTTTCTTATAGAATTCGTGATTCATGAGACTGTTAACCTTGCAGGTGCAAGTATGTGAAAGAAATTTCCAGCCTGTTGATGATCCCATGGTAACATCCTGTAATTTTTAGATTTATGACTATCTTTCTAGTTTCATGATGTACTTGACTCTTATTTAGTGGGAGGAAGGGGGCATTGCCTCCTGTTGCATAGGCTTGTGAGGTTCTGCAGCATCACTTGGTTCTTTAGCAAAATGTCAGCATGATACATACAGTGAAGAAGGGGTTCAGTTGAAAGTTTACACTCAACACTAGGGGTGTAAAGAAAAACTAGTTGTGTCAAACAATCATGATATTTTTCGAACTCTCTGTTTTCAACAGCATGGGCAAGACTATGACTTGAGGGAGACCTGTCATGGATCTTAGTCTTGTCCTTGTTTTTGACATGACTTCAGGGGACCTCATGCTAAGTTTATTCCACCTACATTTTTATTCTTTCACCTGATGGCTCGATAGTTTGAATTTGCTTCGTGGTGGTTATACAAGATGGTTTTTGCATTAGGCGTATATGGCGTTTTGATTAATTCCCTTTGATCAAGCCGCTTAAGGAAAACTCAGGCGTGAAAGTTACTTTTCCCTTTCGTTGTCATGCAGAATAAATTATGTATTCTTTGTTTTGACAACAGCACAAAACAGATCTACTCTGAGTAGTTGAGACTGCGGAGTCCTAGCAGATTAGGCATTTTCATATGCTCTGCACTTTATGGGCAAGATTGCAAGGCAACTTTCTTGAAAAACCTTGTTGTCAAACAGACTAAATATTTTATAAGTTCATTTTTAGTAATGCGTGAAAGAACTTAAAACTAATATTTGAACATTCAGGAATTAATTTTGTCTAGCATATGTACGCAATTGTAATGTCAATAATTTTGATTCTTATAGATACTAGTAATTTAGGTAGCATCTTATGTGGAGTGTAAACTGAGTTGGTACCGTATCATTTATGTTTTCTTTTTATATGAATTTAAATAGGGTGATCGAGCTTTCATGTGTTCTGAGACATGAACGTATGCCTTCGATTTTGTTGACGATCTTTCTATTACTCAAAGTTCTATCAGATGATAAAATAATCTCTCGAACATAGTCCAAGGTCCACAGATACCTTTGACTACAGATATGCCTGGCAGAGAGAAGATGGTATATCATCGGGAAATTATATGGATCACAATCTCTCATAACATGCTATATTTATTCTTGTTTATGAACTTTACATCTGGTGTCCTTGTATATATCTACAGAAGGTTTGATTGAGGCAAGGACATGGTGCACACATTGTGGTAAATTTTAAAAATATGTGGTGAATTAAATAAACTGCGATTTTGACTTGAAAACAAAAGAGGAGACAAAAAGTACCATATTTGCCCACTGCATCAAAGATCCCTCTATAAATTACATGCTTATACAGTTTACAAGTGGGATTGTTCATGAACTAAATGCAATTTATTTTATTAAGCCGGACTGCCGGAGGCATGTAATTTTTGTATAATAATGAGTGAATAACTTAATTAGTCTTATTGGTTGTTCTGAACTTTATTTTGATACTCCTGGCTACTTCTACCTCATCTGGAATTGATTTCAATTCCATAGTCTAAGTCAAGAATTTACAGAGGGCCTTGTAATGTTGAAAGTAGATAATTAGGACTTTTAAAGGAAGCTATTCTTGATTATTCCATGATTCCATCACTGGTATGTCTCTATGTGGTGATTGATTTGGATTGCTGTCTCAGCAATGAAGGTTTGCAATACATATTGCAGAACCTTTCTGCCTGTAACTTTTAAATTACAGCGATTATAGAATGAAGTTTTGGTTGAAACATCTTTCAGATATCAAAAGAAGCTGTACTTAGAGAAAGCGGCATGTTCTGGGTAAAACCTGTTGAAGACGGTCCTCTGACTTGACTTTTTAACCCTGCTATTACATGTCACGTCTATAGCTCTTCCATAATCTGCCATTAGGCATGTGTATGTGCTACTGTTTGGTTCTCTTATGAAAATGAATTGGCATTTACCTTCCATAAGCAAATTAACATGTCTAGGTTGTTCTCTTTTATTTGTGTTTTAACCTATGTCTTGGAATTGGAATTACTTGGTTAGCTCGATGTTGCAGGTGTTTGTGGCTTTGATGTCTCTTTCAGGAGATGGCTCCATGATGAGTACTGTTGAGGTTAGGCTTCCGGAAGAGGGATTAGGGGATCTTATAACTCTGAAATTTTGGGCCCGGGGGTCTCGAGTTGGAGAATATAATTTGGTTACTGTCATCTATGAGCCGCACAGGTAAAAGTTGGAAATTAAGAACTTTAATATGTCACAAATATCTTGCATGTTTTGTTAATTGGTTTATGCTTGAGCACTGTGACTATCTAACGTTCATTAGCTGCTTTCATGACCTGTTGGTCTCAATGGTAGAATACTTTTTTTTTTAATTCTGCTATTAGCTTTTTTGGATGAAATAATTAAGTTTACTTTATATTTTTAGTTCTCTTTTTTTTCTGAATTTGGTCTTGGAACAATAGTAATAATGGGTTTGGATACACAAAGAGGTAGGGGAGGGGAATGACTGAGGTAAATCCAAGGGGAGGAAATGAAAAGGAAGTGGATGGAATGATATAAATTGTGTTTGGATATACACGGATAGACAAAAAGGGCAAGAGAGAGTATGTAGTAAGTTGTATTTGTTTAGGGTAGAGAATGGAAAAGGAAGGAATCCTACATATGACCAATGTATCCTTTGAAGAATTAATGCGGACCTAATTTTGGTATTTTTTTTCTAAAGGCAATATTAGAATATTGTGAAAGTTTTACTTAAATTTCAATCCCTCCCTTCCAATCCGTCCACTTTAGGAGGGTTAAGAAAGTGAAGGAATTTGCCTATTTTAAACCCTCCCCTCCCAAGCCGTCCACTTTAGGAGGGTTAAGAAAGTGAGGGAATTTGCCTATTTTTACCCTCCCCTCCCAAGCCGTCCACTTTAGGAGGGTTAAGAAAGTGAGGGAATTTGCCTATTTTAACCCTCCCCTCCCCTCCCCTCCGCTTACTAATTAATTAAAAGTTGTAAACAAACACAAGTTTTGGGTGGTTTGCTTTATAACCTTCCTTCTGCTTTCCCTTCTCTCGTAGAAAAACCTATCCAATCTCAGAATGGAAGATAAAAAGAAATCAAAGGAAAATATATTCTTTTTCAATATTTGATACTTGAGACTTGTAAAGATAAAAATTATATCTTCCTTCAGGAGAGTGATAGCAGGATTGCATAGGCACAAGATAGATTTACAGTGCTTGCTTAGGAACCCTTGAGCAAACCAAAATAGACTTGCATGAGAAACAATACTCTCTTCATCTCTTGTAACTTTTATTGATTTCTCCAAAAGTAAAAGAAGAAACTTAAGGAGATGTTCTATTTCTTCTACATCTCTTATTTCCTGCCTGCAAAAAAAATAATATAAATGAAGTTCTGATTCAAAATAATTAACTTTAGGCTGGTGACTTTATTATGACCATGGTTATAGATAAGATAGATGTCTTTATATGCAGCTTAATTTGTGTGCAGTTTATGTCTGTGCTTGGCTTGTTTCACTCGTATTTATTGTCTGCGACTTGAATATATTTATTCGTATATATCATACCACTATATATGAAACATTTAAAAAAATTTAATTAAAATATTACTAATTTATGAGGTTTACACCTCACGTCTTGAAGCAATGCTGTGCTTTATAAGAGGGTCCAACTCCTTGCCTTGCACTTCTGCCTTTCAAAGAAGATTTCACCTAATTACTAGAAAGCTCCATCTTTCCTTCCTTCCCTTTTTTTAAACGAAGAATAAATGTTTGTTTTATACGTAGAAGTATTTCTATAATTGCCTCCAAACTAGCAGCTAGTCTGCAGTTATTTGACAAAATTTACTTGGGAGTTTCAACTTATTAATCGTGTCATAATTTGAACTGAAAAGTAACTTTAGGTCCTTTACTTCACGTACACCTTATATGGCATTTGTCTCTCCATCCTGTTTGTTTCTCATGCTTGCGGTACGAACTTTCCTTAAAATGTGAAATCTTTCTATCTGCATCTTTGCACACTGACTCAGTCAGGTTTTGAACTTGTCTATTCCTTTCCAGGATTCTAAATTGTTTATTGAGGGACTATAACTGTGCATTTACTGTTGATTGTGGAAACTATTTTTTTAATCTAAAGAGCTCAGTGATAAAATGCCTTTTCCCATCGACTTGTAACTAAAAGAAGAGGAAATCTTAACTTTAGCATTGCATTATATAACTTTATTTGGAGACATCTTCTCTATATACTACTTATATGACTACTTATATGACTGACTTAGCATGTGTTTGACTCGTCAATCACCATTTCTGTTGTTACTAAAACATCAGTTAAAAGATTTCTACTAGATTTTGTGGTTGCTAGACCGATCCTTGTCAGACATTCCTTGCCAACTCTCCTGAAGTTAGACATCTGTACTGTGCTCTATGATGTGATGATGCACTTGTTTTAGATGAGACTTCTAGGTTTATTGATAGGGCAGATGTACTCTTATATTTCTGTCATTTTTTTTAAATGCATCGCTGTTATAGTAAAGGAATTGCAAATGTACATACATTTTCTGAAGTAACTAACGCTTTTCACTGTGTACGCTTTCTTAGAAAATCATGTTAACTAAAATTGTCATTTTAACTTTCTCCCCTTCGTACCTTGTATTTTTACGGTGATAATGTACTGTTTATACTTCGTAGTCATGCATAGAAATTATGAAAGATGCAAATATAGTTTGACCTTCTGTTGAGTTCAATACCAGAAGGCATATTGTTATGGAAATTAAGGTTGATATTTCTAATCTCTCTTTTCACTTCAACTTAGTTATGCAGAAGTTTCTGCTCTTGCATTCCGATCTGGCCATAGAATGGCTGTAAGTACTTCTTTGGGTGGCGAATTTAAGGTAACTTGTCCAATTCATTCTTTCTTTTGTTGTCTCCTCTCTATACATTTGTATGTGAAGTTTACTGATTGTTTTTACAACTGTAGGTTTGGCTCTATTATTCTGATAAGCAGAAAGATCACCAGAAATCTGGATGGAGATGCCAGTCTGTTGGATCGTACAAGTATCTATCATATATTTTGTTAATTTTATCACTGGATTCTTCAGCAAGTTTGTGTGATTTTATATTCATAAGAATATTGAATTGCAGGAAAATGCCTATGACTGCTGCTGCATTTTCTGCTGATGGCTCTGTTCTAGCTGTTGCAGCAGAGACTGTTGTAACATTGTGGGACCCTGACAAGAATGCTCTTGTGGCTGTAATTGGAGATACGTTCACGGTGATGCACATATAACATCATATTTCCCAATTCTTGAAGAAGGCATATAGTGACAATACAATTCATAATTATTAATAATATTTTTTCCCCTCTTCTTTTCATAGCCGATTACTACAATCTCTTTTGCTGGGAAGTCAGATTATCTTGTGACACTATCTCAAGGTTCAAATCCACAGCTAGCTGTTTGGGATTTGTCAAACCTTTCAATTTTTTGGTCTTATAAACTTCGTGCAGAAGGTGTGTATGACCATAGACTAATGATTTAAAATTTATTGTTTAGTTTTTATTATTTACCCAAGTGTTTTCTTGATGTCTCATTTTAAGGGGAAAAATAATCCTTGTGTTTTATTGCAGCCGTAGCTTGTACAGAAGATTTGTCTCAATTTGCTGTCCTAGTCCTGCCCGAAGTACCAAATGGACCTGCTACAGGAGACCAAGATGGTATCATTTTGTTGTTTGATGTGAAAAAGCCTGTTCCTCTGGCTACATGGATGGTGAAGAAGGTACTGGTTGTGTTTGGCTCGTGATTAGTTTAAGTGACATGGATTAACCGAATTACACATTAAACAATGGTTTTTCGAGACAGTCCCTTAAATCTTTAATATCGTGAAATTAATCACTCAGATCATTGAGACTGTTATCAGGCCTCTCAATTTTTATTAGTTTAAAAATTAGTCCCTCAAATCATAAAATCGCAATTAGGTCCTCTAATTTCTATAAATCATTACAAAACAATCAAGAGTACCAGTAGCAAGATAAAAGACTTGGGGGCCCTAATAGCAATTTCAATAATTTGAGGACTAATTTCAGAGCATTAAATATTTAAGGGACTAATGTTGAGAAAGCCCATTAAAAATTCTTTTTATCTCATGGTCTTATTCAAGGCCAACTTGTCCTCCATGTTTTAAACATTAAGAGAAATAGTCAATTGTTCTTTTCCCCCTTTTAAGGAATGGGCAAGTAAATAGGGAGGGTGTTCCTCGGAATAGGTTTGGAGTATTGACTAGGTATTATTTTTTCTGCCACTTGTTCGGTCTTCGGCATGGCGATATTATTCTTTTAGGTGTTCCCTACCGAATGTGACCTTTAACTGTGCATATTATATGCTAGTATATTTCTCCTAGTCTCCTACAATGAATCCTGGGAGTGGAGTTATCAGTATGGGCTCCTTTAGATGCTGATTCTTGTTTCTGTCAAATTTTAACTTAACATTACAACCATGGAGTTATTAACACAATTGATGTGGATGCGTACTAGTTTTTAAGTTTTATAGCATATAATTTGTGAGTATATATGTGTGGACCTTCTAGATCTGTCTTGCTAGAATATATCTAACGTATACCTAGTTTCGTTTTAGAGTTAATTACAGATAGGCGACCAGGTACTGTTGCCTGGTTGCGGATTCTATTGCTACAGATAGACCCCCTGAGTGAATATTTTCGACTCCTTGACTGTTAGTGAGCTTTTTTTTTGGCAAATATACCTCTTGAGGGTAAAGGAGTCAAAAAGATTCACTCAGGGTTCTATCTGCAACAGTAGAGCTCCTGAGGGTCTATCTGCAATTGGGCGATTGTACAGGGGCTCTATCCGCAATTAACTCTTTTGTTTCGTGTACTTTGGTCCATGGTTTTAAATATCGGCCGATAATCCGATATTATCACCGAGTTATCGGATTTGGGAGCTTTCCGCTATGATAAGTAGGATTTTTAATCGGTTATCGTTTTTTAAAGTTATCAGCGAGTTATCGGCGATAAAGGTACTTATCGACCGATAAGTAGGCTCTAAATATCGGCTTTATCGGCCGATAAGTAGGATTTGGGAGCTTTTACTTTTTTTTGAATTTGCTCTTTGAATGTTTACAAATTATGAGATATTTGTTGCTTTTGGAACTTGGTTGATTGGTAATTAGCTAATGTTTGTTTATGGATATTGATAATGGCTCATAACTACTAAATATCAACTTAGTAAGTTAGTTTATGAATCTCATGATTAAACAATAATTATGTAGATGCGTAGATGGTTCTTCATTCTTGATGTTATCTTATTATTTGCTTGTTTATTATTCCATTTTAACTAACATTATATTTTTTCAAGCTTATGTTTGTTTATTATTTGCTAGTATATTACTCCGATAAATACTACTTATCCCCGAAATATCCCCGATTTCCGCTATCCGATAAGGATTTTGACCGTCCGATAAATCCCCGATAACCGACATTTAAAACCTTGCTTTGGTCTGGTTTTGTGGTTGGCTTGGATTATGTCAGGCTCAGGTGGGGGTTGAGCACAACCAAAACTCACACTTTTTATATTAGGCTGTGTATGTATAATCAGCTCGAGGCCTTTTTCCTAAGCTCTTATTCCAATGCAGTCCTATGAATGGTTGGGTTGATTGAGCATGATTATGCCCTGAGCAAGTTGCAGACCTATCCAATATGATAAATATGTTTTTAAATTTTGGATTCTATCTTCATCTTTTTTTGACTGTTCTTCCTGGAAATCAGGCAAAAAAAGGCAGTCTTGCTTTTATGCCTCCTGATACATCTCGTCAGCATACCGATGTAGAAGATGCTGATGGAAGTGGCATTCCTTTGTTGGTATATATAAATGGTGATCATGAATATATAATCTTTGATCCACACAAAGGCCAGGATACTCGAATCAGCAGGAATGCTCATAAAAGTCTTCTTCCTGATGATGGAACAGGTATTGATTCTATCTCTTTGGATCTGCTGCCTTATGACGACTAACAAATTCTAGCATTCGCCACATCTCGTCCTATGTGCTTTTCTGGGGGCTTAATTCATTCATGCTGTAAACATCCGTTGCTAATTGGCCATATATATATGCATGTCATATAGTATATTTGATTGCCGACATTATTATTATCATATTTTGTAGTCACTAAAATTCTGTAAGCTAAATCTCTAGAAAGTGGCCTTTTTAAATGCAAGTTAAAAATCCCTGTCATTTGGTTATGAGGGTGTTTGGGAGTCTTTAAAAAAAAACCTTTAAGCAATGTCAGTTTTTGGTGGCTTTTAGTTTTTTTGTTAACATTTCTATAAAAATTACGAGTAGAATAGTCATTTGCTTGGTCAAACCTAGTTGATTTGAGTGAGCTTATAAGCTAGCTAGCTTTTCAAAAGCCGGGGAATGCTAACTTTTCTAATTGAGATTTAGAAGCCAAACTTATTTGGCTTGTTTCCATACAGGCAGATATGGAAGTAAGCTGAGAATATACTATGATAAAATAAGTCCCCCAAATACCCTACATTTGATGCATAGCTAGTGCAGATAATTGGCAGTATACGTGTCAGCGTACAAGAACCTCTTAAAATCATCAGATGAAGTCATGCATTTTTTTTCAGAGTACTGTTACTGTCATATTTCATTTGTATTTTGTCATAAATTTCTACCTCATCACACTAAGACTTTGAAGTTTGAATAATCTCATGTCTTGTTTAAGGTGTAGAAGTTGCACTTTCGACATTATTAACTGTGGGATAACATTTTTTTACCAGCTCGTATTGGGTATACGTCAATATATGGGGAGCTTCCGGAATTCGATTGTAAGAAGGATGAGATCCAAGAAATTCCATTTGTGCCTTCAGAAAGACCTTGGGAGACTATTTTCAGTGGATCGTCCCATGTTCTTCCACCTCTCACAAAACTCTGCTCAGCGTTTTTGTCATCTCTACTAGAAAAGAGACATACCACGCTGGAGTGATTAGTTCACCATTTAAGATCTTCAAATTTTCGAACAGAAAAAAAAGAAAAAGGAAAAGGAAAATCCTGCCAAGAGAGATATTAAGATATCATGTTCGGCAATTGTGTCATATTTGCCCTCATCAAAGGGAACTGGCGTCATTCAGCGACAAAATGGCATTTTTGGCTTCATCTGCGTAATTTCCTTGGTTTCAATGTGCTGGAGGCAAGCCATTCAGGAATGAATTATAGAGGTGTCTCAGGTTAATAGAGGCATTGTAGAATGCTTTCTGATGGGTGGAAATTTTGTAGTTCTAGATTAGTTAGTTGAGTTGTAAGCTTTTAGATTTTGTTCTGTCCTCATAATTAATTTTTTCGCTCAAGGCTGCATCTTCTCATTAACAGGTAGTTGTGTTTGTTAGATGATATTAAAATGTTTTGCTTGTGTATACTGTACCATAAGGATGCTAATTTGTTATTCCGAAACTTATTTTAGCGTGTGTTAATTTCGTACTCTACCTCTCTACCACTTAAAGTCCATAGTTTGGATATTTGCAATTTTGTTATGGAAAATACATTTTATCAATATAAACTTAGAATTTAGTTGAAAGAAATGGCGCAAAAGAGGAAACATGGGTGTAAATGATTTTCTTACCTCGAATTGGATGTATGTTTTTGATAATGTAAAATCTTCTTTTTATTCTATCTTATTTTATTTCGTGCAATATACATGTTGAGTATTTACTTCTGCAGCTCTATTTACATGCCACGAAACAGCCGTATTTACGTACAACCAAATAGCTCCTAAGCGGTATTGGTTCGTGAAAAAAATTATTTGAAAACAGGTGATTACGGTTGCAGATGTAGTTGTGGTAAATTAGCCAATTATTATTTTTTAAGATATTCAAATTTAAAATTGTAATGTCTAGAGAACTAAAGTTGTAGTGAAACAAATAACCACAAGCATAACTGCAATCATCTTTTACAAACTACAGTCATCGTTATAAGTTTCTGCAAACTTGTGTCGAGTTGTATTCAGCAGGTAATTGCCTTCGGTCTGGATTTAAGATTCAGATAGCCCTTTGGTTAAGAAAAATTATATCATTTTATTCCTCGATTAACATGCTTAATAATAGAAAGAAAGAATCTAGCAGTACAGGGCTAATCATGACGAAGTAATCAAATTGTCTTGTGTCACACAATGTGAAGATATTATAACTGATGCGTATACACGCATCTTGTAATCAGATAATAACTCCATCCATAACTCAACACAAACTACTAAATTCATACTCAACTAACCAAACAACACAATCTATAAACCAAACAAAAACAACGACCAAACCTCACACGCCATAATCATAACACAATGAAGTCCACATAGCACGCAACACTACATTCAAGCAACACATCAAGGGCTTTTCGTCGAAGGAGGCGGTGGAAGAAATGGGATGCCCGGGATAGCTGGAAAGGCGGGTATGAAAGGAATTCCAGGGAAAGTCGGTATCGCTGGCATGGGAGGCGCTGCAAAATTCGGTATGGCAGGATTCGCGGGAATCGGGGGCAGCGGAGGGAGCTGGGGCTGAGGCAATGCGGGGATGGTCGGAACTGGGGGTGTTGGGGTTTTCGGAACTGGAGGGGTCGCAGCTGCAGCCGGAGTGTCTAACAGGTGACGAGCCCCTTGGCATACGCTGATGCTCAAGAACACGAAGACGGCGAGGACGAAGAACCTTGTGCTTGAAACCATGATTGTTCAGGATTCTGTATTTTTTTCTTGACGATGATTATAATGGAACATAAAGGTTGTATTTATAGTAGGCGTGCAATGCTGCTTGTTATGTTTTGGGAAGTAGTAGTAGTAGTAGTAGTACGGTGGTTGGTTAGACTCATGCAATTGTTTTCTTCTTCGTGGTTGATCGGTTCCTTATTTTCCTTATTTGAGTGAAAGGTTGTCAAATGCAAGTTGAGCTAAATCATCGCTTAGATTTGTTAGGTGTAGTTTGTTTAGAAGGGATTGGTTTTTTTTTTTTGGAAATAGGTCAACGAGTGCTTACCTAATGATTATCTATCATTGCTTGCATTGGGGTTTTAAATTCAGTTCTTGCCATCCGGCTAAATAGGGCTTACATACCCTATTGCATGCAGTGGCGAATCCAGAAAAAATTGTCTAAGAGGGGCAGACGATAAGTGACTATTTATCTAAAAAATAAAAATATAATGTTATAAAATTATAGCACTTGATGAGAATGCATGACATAGACTACGGTTTGAGTCTGTTTTAAGTTTGGAATTGCAAAATTAGATCCCTAGGTAACATAGAGAATTTGAATGATGGGTTTTTTTTTTTGAAATTTTTAGTGCTGTTTGGGTTTTCAGGTTTTGAAGTTCTGGTAGTTAGGCTTCTAATATTTAGGCCCATTTGACCTGAAATTCTAAATGCGCCACTAAGTTTTGACGGGTTATATGCACAATGAAAGAGTTTTCAGTTAGGGTGATGTTGGGGATTCGAATCATACAATCAAACCCGTGTCCTTCCGGATCTTGTGCTAAGAGTTTAACAAGTAGGAAAATCACCACAAATAAAAGAAAAACTTGCAGGAAAGAATAATCAAACCAGAGAACGACAGATTTAACGAGGTTCGGCAAACGTGCCTACGTCATCGGGAGCCACACCACACAATTCTTTGATTAACTGAAGAATATTACAATGCCCACAAATAGGTTTTTATCTCTCTGAGATATCTCTCTCAAATAGCCGTCAAAACCCTCTTTGTTCGTGTTCTACAAACCCTAAAAACATATCAAGGTATATATAGTATCCTGGCCCAAAACAGTTTCCCAAACGAATCAGGAAACTGAAAAAATTGATTCCGGTAGACCGGACCATGTGTGTCGGTCGACCAGCTAGAACACATTTTCTTACAGAGTCTTCGTGCATGTTTTCGGTCGACCGGCGCATCACATTCGGTCGATTGATTGTTCACCCTCGGTCGACCGACATTAATACAGCTTCGGTCGACCGACCAGAGCGTGTTCCATTAAGTCAAATTCCATTTTTGTTCTCTATATTCATCATCATTTTATCTCTAGTTGTACACCATCTCCTCATCTAGCTTCTAAATTTTGACATGATATAAACTCTGCGAACCAAGCTTTTTAAGTTTAATTCAATGGAAGTTAGGTGATGGTTCAAGTGTTAGGTTTTGAGAGGATAAATGGCATGGACCTAACTCTTTGGCTAGTCTTTTTCCCTTGGCACATAATTTGACATTCCCTAAATATTACCGGAATATATAACAAAGAGAATGCATGCTTCATCATTTTAGGCCTTTTCACCCATCGAGTTCTTTCACTATTAAATCTCTATATGAAGGAATCTCTAGAATGTGCTTTGTTTCGTCCTATGTTACACCATAAAAGCTTGCTCCTAACATTACCCACTTCATACTATATTGGATAGGGGATTCAGATAAGATCAGAAGAAAACAATTAAAGATGATCAGCGACGCTGCTAAATGTTAAGTTTGCTTTCAAGCATTCTCCGTCAATGCCAAGCCGAAGTTGGAGAAAATTTCTGAGAGATCACGTATGTTTAATTGGTTTGGTACTTGGTCTTAATATGAGATCCTAAGTGTTATTTTGATACGAGCGATGAGTATACGTACATATTTTGGTTTTGGATGTTTCTCCCAAGCTCTTGTTGGTTGGACGTTTTGCATGCGAGACTTTACGGTCCGGCAACTTTTTCATATGCTAGTTTTTATGCACGTGCAATGCACGTGGTTAAATGTCAAAAGATTTATGGACTAATATTGAAAAAGCCCTATTATACCTACTCAATCATCAAAAACTATTGACTCAACTGTAGTATATTTCTCTGAGTATATGCATGTGAATGATCTTTTTATTGCTTTTTTCATACTTAAGTTTGTTCAACAAGCTTAGTTGGGGCTTAATTAATTTGTTTGCATTTATGTTCACAGGTGCAAGATGAGCAATATATACAAGGTACGTGGTCTATTAAAGAATTCTATGATAATAGTAACTCTACAATGATATAACAAACAAATCCAACTCTAAAGGGTTAACATGCAAAAGTGGCTATAACAATTCAAAAATTCAAAAATAAAAAAATAAAAAAATCTCGTCAAAGTATGAGATAATTGAATAATATACATAACGAACAAATCCAACTCCTACTTAAAAGATAAAACAAATTCATAAAGACTATTAAATTGAATTGATCTAAAATTCTCCTAGCATTAGGATTAAGTAAACATGAAATAGCTAGATATGAAGGGCTTACATGCAAAAGTGGCTACAACAGTTAAAAAAAAAATCTCACCAAAGTATGGGATAATTGAATAATATACATGCATATTAGATATCAAAAGTCAGTCAGTTAAACGGAAATTTTGATTGGAAATTTTGATTGGAGGTTAGTTAAAAGGAAGCGGGATTAGATAATTTAGGCCTATGAATTAGTATTTGAGTTTTAAAGATATTTTTATCTACCAAAAGATTTCCTGAACTCGTACTTTAAAAAAAATATGATATGATATGATATGATTAATATAATTTGTTTTATCTTACAAATAAATAAATAAATAAAATGCATACACTTGCACAATGAGTTCCAATATTATGATTGCACTGAGCACTCACTCAAAACCATGCATCTATGAAGTGCTCATTAATCCTATCCACAGATGTATTCACCAGTTATATGACAAATTTTGAAACAACTAGCGATGCTCAACTGAAGAGTAAGCAAAACCAGCCTTCTGGCAATCGAAGTTTTAACAAAGTTGGAACTAATATAAAATCAGAAACAACACATGCCATCAGAAATAACCCCCAAGCATCACAATATCATAAATTTCTCGCAAATGCAGTACTAATCAGCAAACTCTCAAGTAATGGATAATGCCTAAATAACAAGCACAGAGGAAATGGTTGTGAAAACAAAACAAAACCCTATGTAGTCACAATGTGAAAAAACAATACTAGTTGCCTCACGGCGGACAACAGCAGAAGAATACCGACGATTCACAAATAAAAGCTAGATTTAAGAGGACACACCACACAAAAATTTAAACCGCACATAGTCAAGACAATTATTAAAACATAACAAGGTCAACTACAAGTTTATCCTTCAAAGCATCTAAAATCGCAAACAGAAACCACCAGCTAACTGTACGGTATAAATCCTAAACAGGACACCAAGGACAGTTCTCCATCAACCTATAACTCAAACATCATCAATGTGTAGGATCCATCAGAATCCCCATCTACTTAGATGCTGGGGTTGTTGACGTAGTCCTTGTCCAATTACTTGGATCTCTGCCTCATCTTTCGGCGCTTCCTCTTGAGCCTCCTCATGCGTTTCTTCTTCCACTGAATTAACAAGTATACAGAAAATGTCAAAGTAGCGAGATAAGCAACAGAAAATGCACAATGGTGGTTATCTTAGAAAAAGGCATACCATATGCAAAAAAAGCATCAAACTGTAAAAAGGGAAAACATATAACATGTGTAGAATGATTGGGCAGAAAGCAAAAATATAAAGGTCACCCTACTTCAGATAACTGGCCAATTGAGAATTGACATCGACTATTTGGCATCCAGGCACTAAGATCATGATATTTCTTCACACATATAATTCAATTTATTAAATAGTCATAACAGAATATTAAGAGCTATAATAATCAATCCGAGCCTTTTGTGGTAGAAAGGGAGGGAAAAAAAACCTTTAGACCATGTCTAATTTAAAGAGTTAAAATAGTTTTAAGTCACCTTTAAACGGGTTCATGTTAAACCAACTATTTACTGATATCAACTAAAATAACTTGGGCCCATAATTTACGTGGATGCTAACCCAGCCTAAATAAGCTTGCAAACAAACCCACCGCGCCTCAACACACCATCTGAAACCCGGTTAAACCAATCAATCGATATCTAAATTTTTATTACTTAACCTAGCTTACTCATAAGCTTTAGCATATTGCTAAAGCTTGTGGTAGTGCAAATCAACTATTCACAACTGAAGGAGGTAAAAAATCCCAAAACCCCCCTGTATACAAAGCCAGATGGAAAAAAGTAGCTCAAAGTATGTCCTAATAAGGTTAAACGAACAAGCTTACAAGGCATGTGACTATACATTCTTTCCATTTTTAATTTGACATTATGTAAGTAATCAAACTGGTGCCTTTGTTGGAAAAAAAAAGTTTGAAATGTGATAAAAATTATCATGGTCTTATTAGGTATAGATGGATAAACGAAAACCTTGTGCTGAAAACTATAATTACATGAAAATGAACAATATACATACTTCAATCAATTTTGTCTTTTATTAAACGCAATGGCGTCCAAGCAATACACCATAACAGAATTAATCAGACTAACTGTATTCCATGGCTACAATGTAATGTATTTTTTTTAAAATATCACACTGAAGATATCATTCATAAACACATATTAGTTTAATTTCAAAAACCATATGCCAACCAGCCTACATTTGTCAAAGCCATTATAACATCAAAATTCCAGTTTCATTGCGTTACTAGTCTAATATCACAATTTAGTAAATGTCATTTACACTTTGAAGCCCATCCCAAACCAAAATGCAAAATCTCCCACTAATTATCGACTAATTTTCATTTCTTCTATCACCCAGTTAAACCGTAACCCATCAGCATTAAACTTCCTCACCGCACTCCATATTCTCTAAAAAATCACTTTGCCGTATTTTTCAATAGTAGCAATGGGAAGAATAAAACTTGCACCAATAATCTGGGTTAAACTATTCACCTCAATATCATCCTTACGAATATGCACATAAGCAATTCAAAAAAAAAAGAAAAAAACTAACAAATTTTTATGCAATGATATCTCATCAATCAATGGAATTAAGAAGGATGCAATTAAATGAAGATAAGTAGTTCGATAAATAGATAAATACACTAAATCATTACACCACAAGCGTTGCACGAATTTACATTTTCGATTAAAAAAATAAGAAGAAAATTGAAGAACAAGATGAGATCTTGATGAAAAAAAAGGTACAAGAGATCTAACCTTCGCCCTCATCGTCGCGATTTAATCTTTCGAAACTTGGCCAATCTGATCCCCCTTATCGAGGCGAGGCTAGGGTTTTATCGCGAAACCCTGGCCCTAAATTGATATTTATTTTAACGTCTGAGGGCATTTTTGTCACTTACCAGTACGGCGTGAGCTGGGCCAATTCTTTTAGGTTTCGGCCTACTTTCTAACAAAGGCCCATACGCGTGGGTCATATGTATACTTGAAAAGAGGTTATTTTTCTTTGGGTCGAGCACGGACGAATGTTTTTTTTTAAACTAAATTCAAAAAGAGTTTCGTGGAGGGGGAGAGACCCCTGCACTTCTATTTTAGTGCCGACAAATCCTCAATTACTAAATTTTTTTTCTCTTAAAAGAATAATAAAAAAAAAGCTTACTGAAGGTCTATTTGCATGTGGGCAAATAGTATATGAGGTCCATCCGCACGATTAGAATTGTGAAAGGGTCCATCCGCAAATGACGATTCTATGAGGGATCTATCTGTATTTTAAAAATTCTTTTGGAAAGGAAAGGAGCTCATTTTATTTCTTTTTCTATTTTTTTTTCTAATTTGAGTTTCAGCTTGACCCATGGAAAATGGTTTGATATTTTTTTTATATTAATTCCTTAAATATCTAGTATTTACAAATTAGCTCATAAACTCTTAATATATCTGGTTATTCTTGTAATATTTGTTGGGAAATTAACAGTACAATAAGACCTTTATCGTCTTTGTGATGAGATGAGAACAAAAAATAGAAGAGAAAAAAAAGAGAAATAGAGAGATTGCACACACAAGATTTACCGAGGTTCAGTTCAAATTGAGCCTATGTCCTCACCTGCCCCTTCTTCACCATTTCCACTATAATCAAATGAAAGCTTATAAATGGTCTTCTCTCAAGTTGGTATAATTTAACTTGATGATCACTTTCTCTCAAACTCACTTGAGGATTACAACTTTCTCTCAAACTCACTTGAGGATTACAGATTTGTATGTGGTTCTTCTTCTTGCTTCTTGTTTTTAACCTTCACCATCTCCCCTCTATTTATAGGGAGGATATGCTTCTTGGGTACATCACATTCATTGCATGAGAAAGTCCAAAGACTAGCCCTTTCTTTTTCCAATGCGTGGGAAAAGACAATCTATCAATGCATGCATGTAGTCAACCATAAAATTTTTATGAAATAAATCCATATTAATTCATCATGGGGATGGACCCCCCGTTCCCATCAATCTCCCCCTCCATCCTCATGAGGAGAAAATTTTCAAACAGTAGTCATACCTACCTTTCTTTGGCAGAAGTCATGCTTCTCTTTTGGTAGATGCTTCTTCATCATGTCAGATGGATTTTGGCTTGTATTAATCTTTTTAATGTGCATAAGATGATTCTCCAAAGCATCACAGATCCAATGAAGACGTACGTTGATATGTTTTGTCCTTGAGTGATAGGTAGTATTTTTTACTCAAGTCGATGACGCTCTGACTGTCACAGTATAGAGTGTACTTCTCTTGCTTGAGAGATAGCTCATTCAGAAAATTCTTCATCCACAAAAGCTCCTTACTGGCTTCTGTAGCAGCGCTATACTCAGCTTCTATGGTGGATAGAGCGATACACTTTTGCAGCTTTGATTGCCATGATACGGCTCCTCCTGCAAAGGTAAATAAGTATCCTGATGTGGACTTTCTTTTGTCCAAGTCACCTGCCATATCAGAATCAGTGTAGCCTTCCAAGATAGGTTTTCCATCTCTAAAACATAAAGAATATTTAGAGGTTCCTCTAAGATATCTTAGGATCCATTTTACTGCTTCTCAATGCTTTTTACCAGGATTGGCAAGATAACGACTTACCACTCTAACTACATGTGCTATGTCGGGTCTTGTACAAATTATGGAGTACATCAAACTTCTGACTGCCGAGGAAAATGGAATGCTCTTCATCTTTGTTCGCGGGAAAATTTGTTGCTTTCTTCATTGTTGATATCATTGTACACTTTAATAATCGTTTATCGAGTTACAAAGATCCGGTCTTTTTATAAGAGCCGGTTACAATGAAAATCAAAAGAAAAATTACAACTTGTTTCCTTCTTTGTCGAACGAATCGCGAGCTCCTGTTTTGCGGTCACTCGCT
>BQKN01000698.1:124150-136045 GCA_022839385.1 Asparagus kiusianus | reverse complement strand
TCGTCGAGCTGTGTCACGGGACCTATAGGCAGTTTTATACGCCTACAATCTTCTCCTTCTCCTTCTCACTTGAAGAGCTTTGTTGTGTACTTAGCTTAAAACGAGCTGCTAGCGGTGTGCTGATTGGCTTAGAGTTCAACATATTGAACCTCTCCAGAACACGTTCAATGTATCTTTTTTGTGATAGCCACAACTTTCTCGCACTTCTATCTTGAGAAATTTTCATTCCTAATATATATTGTGCTGCTCCTAAGTCCTTCATGTCAAAGAACTTACTCAGCTCTTTCTTCAACCTATCAATTTTAGACATATCTTTTCCAACAACAAGCATATCATCAACATATATAGAGAGAATAATGAAATCATCATCAGAGAACTTTTGGATATAAACACAATGATCTGCAGATGTTCTTTTCTACCTATGGTCAAGGATAAAAGAATCAAACCTTTTATACCATTGTCGCAGTGCCTGCTTGAGTCCGTACAAGCTCTTCTTCAATTTGCAACCAAGTATTCTTTGCCCTTTATCTTGAAACCCTCTGGCTGCTCCATATAGATTTCTTCTACCAAATCACCATGAAGGAATGTTGTCTTCACATCTAACTGCTCAACTTTAAGGTCTTGAGAAGCAGCAAGACCAAGAATAACCCGAATATAAGACATCTTTACAACAGGAGAATTTTTTTTTCATAGTCAACACTTTGCTTCTGACTAAAACCTTTCACCACGAGGTGTGCTTTGTACTTGACTTGGCCATTTCCTTCATTTTTGATTTTGAACACCCATTTGTTTTTCAAGGCTTTTCTGTTCTTAGGTAGCTCCACCAAGTCATAAGTGTGATTCTTATGCAAAGAATCCATCTCCTCTTGCATAACTTTCTTCCACTTTGCACGATCATCATGAACTTGTGCTTCATGGAAACTTTCTGGTTCAACTGCATCTGTTATCATAGTATACTCTGAAGCAGGGTATCTAGTTAAAGGTTGTTGTTCTCTCTCTGACCGTCTCAACTGAGGTACTTGTGGCTGATCCATATATGGCTCTGCATGTTCATGCTCTCCCTAATCAAAACCTGAGGAACCTACAATTTCTTCTTCTTCCTGCACATCTTGACAATCATTATTTTCTAGCATGGGAGAAGGAAAAACAACTGGTGTAGAGATTGGATCTGGATGATATGAGTGTTTTGTGACTCCTCTTCTTTTTCAAAATCAGCAAGTGTTTTATCTTCACAAAAAACAACATCTCTGCTACTCATAATTTTCTTATTTTTAGGATCCCACGACCTATACCCAAATTCATCATTTCTATATCCTAGGAAGATGCATGGAATAACTTTATCATCAAGCTTGGTTCTTTTCTTCTTAGGTACATGTACAAATGCCTTGCACCCGAACACCCGCAAGTGAGAATATGAAATATTCTTTCCACTCCAAACTACTTCAGGAATATCTCCATCCAGGAAAACTGAGGGGGACATGTTTATCAAGTAGCAGGTTGTTCGCACTGCTTCTCCCTAAAATATTTTTGGTAATTTAGCTAAGGATAGCATACTCCTTATCCTTTCCACAATTGTGCGGTTCATCCTTTCTACAATCCCATTGTGTTGTGGTGTGTGTGGAACAGTCTTTGGTGTCTAATGCCATAAAAAGAACAATAGTCTTAAAACATCCTTGAAGTATACTCACCACCAATATCAGTGTGAATACACTTCAAGAGCTTTTCGGTTTCTTTTCAACTTTGGTATGAAAGTCTTTGAAAACTTCAAAGACTTGATCTTTGGTTTTTACGACATACACCCACATCTTTCTAGATGCATCATTTATGAAGGTCACAAAGTATGAGGCACCACTAAAAGTTTTTTTATTTATTGGTCCGCATACATTCGAATATACTAAGTCCAATATATTGTAAGCGTCAAAAATTACCTATAGGTCCTCGCACGCGGCTTGAGATAGAGAGAAGATGATGAATATCGCTATCCGAGTCACAGAAGCTCATTTGACATCGACAAGTGCATGAAGTGAGTCGACGAACTATGTGAAGCAATAGAACTGCAGAACAATGAGAAAACGAACTGATCGGGAGCTCCGCGTCACTTACAAAAGATGAAATACCTTCCATGTCTCATCCACTCCACAGATGATTCAATTATGGGAGCTTGTAGATCTTCTTGGACCTTATAGAGCAATTCTGGCTATGATCCGATTCGAATCTGAAAAACTCAAAACATAAAAGTTGTATATCTCCTCATTAGCTTTTCAATACATCTTGGATCATGTCATTTGGAGATCATATGAGAAAGATAAAGTCAAAATACCAAAGGTAGTACAAACTGCCTCAGAATTCCGAGATAGTGTTAGTGTCTTGGAAAGAATAATGATTTTGGCCATGTTTTGATTCAAATCTAAAAAAACTCAAAACATGAAAGTTATAGATCTCTTTGTCATCTTTCTAATGCATCTAGAATCAGGTCATTTGGAGGTCATATGAGAAAGTTAGAATCAAAATACCCGAGATACTTTAAAGTGTCTCGGCTTGGCCGAGACACTTGTAAGTGTCTCGGCCACGCTGAGACACTCATAAATATTCGCAACCCCCAGAATGCTGTTTTTGCTGTTTTGAAGCCATTTTTCGACCGTTAACCACCTAGATTTGCTCTAACTGATCTGATAATGTGGTTAAGTGGTTTCAAATGAATATAAGAGGGGATCGACCATTCTTATCCGAATACAGGGCTCCTGAAGCCTATAAATACGGCCCCCAGGGCCTTCATTTTTGGAGATCTGAAATTCTCGAGCGTTGGCGAAGCCCTGCCGGATTGAGGACTGAAGAGCCACGAATTTCGGAGAGGAGGAGGAGGCTTCAGCGGATTCTTCGGCATAAAGAAGAGAAGTTCGTCAGATCTACAGCCCGGTTCGTCCCTTAAGATTACCCTGTTACGGTGATCTTAAGAAGAGCAATTATCTCGCTGTTGCCGGGATAAGCGCTTCGGCTTCTTGATTCCTTCACAAATCGACGAAGCTCCGGATCTGATCTGATCATTTGGTGGTCCACGGATATCAACATCCCCGTCATAGGCCAAGATCCCACGCAAGCAGAAAACTGATAAACGATCTCTGCGGTGTTTGACGAGAATTGTATTTTTATTGTGTAAAGGTCTTATAAAAAGACTATCTTTTGGTATTTTCATTATAACGACTGAAGTTGTAATGAGTACCTCAATGAAGAAACCAATTTTCTCCCCAAACAAGCTGGCGACCACAGTGGGAGCTAACAGCTTAACTGCCGAAGCTGTCGTGCCGCAGCCGACGATCAAGATCCCGGTGTTCGAAGAGGTCGAATACGAATTCGACCAGCAGAAATTCGAGGAATATATTTCCTCCTCCTCCTCCAGATCTTCTTCTTGCAAACGCAGGAAAACCACTACCGCGAAGAACGTGCCTTCAGATCCGAAGACCAGGGCTGATGATCTGAACCCGAATGCAGTGAAAGACCCCTCTTCGGCCTCTAAAGAAACCAGATCCAACGTTCGTGACAACGGCCCGAAAGTCAAAGAGTTGCCCATTGAAAGTGCACCAGTGCTGACGAAGAGGGCTCGTCAAAGGCGCCGTCAACATCTCGCGCGCCAATTTGCCAAGGCTTTGATGCTTGTTGATGGGATCTGCTATGATGCGGATCTGAAACTCAGAAGGCGCCAAGTGTTCCAGCAGCAAGCTTCAGGAACCTCCTCCCAACCACCTACTAACGAATGGGTTCGTGTCAAACAGAACCGTTCCACTCTTGAGGAGCGCATTCAGAAGCATCGCGCACTTCTTGTGTATACCCAGATCCTAGTGCGAAAAGCACAAGAAATGCAAAAGGAAGAGGCGGTTAAGAGATCGCCGAGATCCAAACAAACTTGGATGCCGAAGGCTAAATCAAAGCCTAAGGCAAAAGCAGGCGACGTTGCTCCCCAGCCTTTGTCAACTTTGGATCCAGCTTCTTCCCTCCCACGTCTCCGGTAGAACCCTACGGCGATATGGACCCCCCCAGAGTTAGAATTCCATTGAAGGATCACCTCAGTTCTCTACCCGAAGATCGAGGCAAGACGCCTGTTAAGGAACCCCGAGCAAACATCTAGACTGGGGATCATACGCGATCTCCTAACAAGTTGATTCCTGTAACCGCCCGCTTAGGGGTGAGTACAGAAGGCCAGGAGCCCGTTAAGGTTTCACCCTCAGAAAAGTGTGATTCCAAATGAGTGACTCCCGCAGACGCCAACAAGGCGTTGTTTACTCAGAAGAAAACACGTCAAGTAGACGAACGCGTTATACCTGAGAATTCATGTAAACAGCCGATAGGTTACTCTGACCGCATCGGACTGTGAATCGAAGTCTAAGAGCCCGTTGAGGTCCCGTGCTCTAGAGAGCGTGGCTCTAAACGCGTGACTCTTCAGAACGTTAATAAGACAATAAGTCCTCAGAAGGAAACATGTTCGTCAGACAACAACATTATACCTGAGAAGTCGTGCCAACACGCGATAGATTGCTCCGATCATCATGCCGATGAGTTATACTATCGGGCTGGGGGTACGAACAAATCTCGGAAGAGAAGTACCCGAGGAACGAACTCTCACTGTCCGTGTATCAAGATTATCAGGGCGGTATTTGAAAGGCCCTAGAGGGGGGGGGGGGGTTGAATAGGGTTTATGGACTAATGAAATGCAATTAAAAACTTGACACAACAAATCACACACAAGAAGAAGTATAAAAACAATAATAAGAGAGTAGGGATAGAAAATAGTTAGCCAATTGTGACGCGCGATGTGTTCACGAGGTTCGGTCCTCCGACCTACGTCCCCGCTCCCCACTCTCGAGGAGAAATTCACTACACAACCGGTTTGGAAGCCGGAACTTCTTCTACACAGCGATCTTCTCTTGAGATCTTACAACCACACAAAGATCTCCACGAGATCAAGCTCACAACAGCAGCAAATGGAAGAAAATATCTCTCTTTACAATCAGCCTATGGCAAGAAGAGAGATTGCAATTGAAGCTTGGGATGTGAACTCTTGATTAGTGTGAGCAAATGAAAGTTAGGGCTCTTTGAAAACAATTAACTTAAGCTCAAGTAATTTGTAATAAAGATTGGTGGCTGAAGTAGTTGAGGTAGTTGGGTATTTATAAGGTGTGAAAACTGCATTTAAAACCCCAAGAGAGCAGCTGAAATCCCAAGAAAATCGGAAGTCAACATCTGTACAAAAGTAGCCGTTACAGTGTTATGGGTCGACTCATCGGTGTCTATGAGTCGACTCATAAGTTACCGTTACAACCAAGAAAACAGCTTATGGGTCGACTCATAAAATTCATGAGTCGACTCATAATGCATGGGTCGACTCATTAGGTCATGGGTCGACTCAGCAGAAACAAAACACATATTCCAGCGCAGTTATTGAGTCGACTTATGACAGGCATGAGTCGTGTCGGGTCGACTCATGAACTTGTGAGTCGACTCAGCAGAAAGAAAAAAGAAACTACGCAGCAGTTTGTGAGTCGACTCATTGTTATTCATGAGTCGACTCATAAACATACACACAGAAAACTGGATTAAAAACCTTGAAGAAAAAATATCAAATAAATCTATAAAAATGTAAAACTTGGCAAATAGTTTGTAAACACTTTACCATACTTGTTTGAAAAGAAATTTTGCAGATGGGTCCATGTATTTGTGGAAAATGTCTTTTTGACCCAAGTACAAAGAAAATGAATTTGAGAAAGTGTGTGTGTATGCAATATCCCATAAAGCTTCAAGAGAAATCTTCAATTACTTGCCTACATATAAATACTAGAGAGAAAAAATAAAATAGCAATATCCCTCACATAGAGACATCTTTCTTGAGTCTTGATATTGCTTATGAGTTGATGAAGCTTCTATATAGCATATGATGTTCTTGATAAGCGTTGCTTCATCATTTTGCCTCCACCTCCTTTAGATATCATCGTTGTAGCTTATGTTCCATCCAATCCTCCTTAACATGGTGCTAATGAATTGGAATCTACAATATGGCTCAATACACAATTAGCACCAATAATGGTGTTTGTAAATCATCATCAAAATAAAGGACCTAACAATCTCCCCCTTTTTGATGATGACAAACAACCATTATTTATGAGCAAATAAAAGAGATATATGGCTTATAGATAGTCGCTCCCCCTATCTATAAGGCTCCCCCTTACTAGGTGCACAAGGAGATTTCTCTCCCCCTTTGTCACCATCAAAAATGGGGATATATGAAAAGTTCATGCGATAGGAATCACACAATGTACCTCAAGTGTTGGCCTACCCGTGTTTCCCTCAAGTGCTCGGAATTACCACCTCTCTCTAGGCTACCGACGCCACTACTCTTGGGACAACCCTGGTATCATACCTTTACACTCCTCTTGGCACATATGTGAGCTAAAGCATGATATGACATTGAAAGCATAAAACGAAGCAAGAAATCCAAAAAAAAATTTAAAGAATGCACATTCCTAATTCATTTCGAATGCGGCAAAAATCGACTTCACAAAGGGGTTTGGTAAAGATGTCTGCTAATTGAGATTTAGTGTCAATATACACAAGAGAGACATCTTTATGCTCAACATGATCACGTAAGAAGTGATGCCGCACATCGATATATTTGGTTCTAGAATGCAAAACGGAGTTTTTAGAAATATTTATTGCACTTGTATTGTCACAAAAAATCTTTGTATCATGAAAGTGTAAATCAAAATCAATCAAATATTGTTTCATCCATAAAAGTTGTGCACAACATAAGCCGACGGCAATGTATTCCGCTTCTGTAGTGGACAAGGCAACACAATTTTGTTTCTTGGATGCCCAAGATACAAGTGAGTTACCCAAAAATTGACAAGTACCACTTGTACTTTTGCGGTCCACCCTACTACCGGCAAAGTCGGCATCACAATATCCACAAAGATCAAAAGAAGTATGTTTTGGATAAAACAAACCAAGTTCTAAAGTGCCATTAATATATTTGATAATTCTTTTAACCACAATCAAATGAGATTTTCTAGGAGAGGCTTGAAAACGTGCACATGCACAAACACTAAACATAATATCCGGCCTACTAGCGGTGAGATAAAGAAGACTACCAATCATACCTCGATATAGCTTTTGGTCTACCTTCTCACCATTTTCATCCGCATCCAACTTGATGGTGGTGCTCATAGGAGTTGAGGCATGTTTGGAGCTATCCATTCCAAATTTTTTCACCAACTCCTTAGCATATTTGCTTTGAGATACGAAGATGCCATTATCGGATTGCTTAATTTGGAGGCCAAGAAAGAAAGTGAGTTCTCCCATAAGGCTCATTTCAAATTGATCTTGCATCACTTTAGAGAAATCCTTGCATAGAGATACATTAGTAGCACCAAAAATAATGTCATCAACATAAACTTGAACTAAAATGAAATCATTTTTCCTCTTTCTTACAAAGAGAGTGCTATCAATAGTTCCTTTTGAAAAACCATTTTCAATGAGAAAACTAGAGAGGCGAGCATACCAAGCTCTAGGAGCTTGTTTCAATCCATATAAAGCTTTTTGAACCCGGTATACATGATTTGGAAAAGATGAATCAACAAATCCGGGGGGTTGCTCAACATAAACCTCTTCTTCAATAAAACCATTCAAGAAAGCACTTTTAACATCCATTTGAAATAACTTAAAATTTTTAAAACTTGCAAAGGCTAGAAACATTCTAATAGATTCCAATCTTGCAACCGGTGCAAAAGTTTCATCATAGTCTATGCCCTCCTCTTGATTGTATCCTTGGGCAACCAAACGAGCTTTGTTTCTAGTAACTACGCCAAATTCATCAAGCTTGTTTCGAAAAACCCATTTAGTTCCAATAATAGAAGTGTTATTTGGTCTAGGAACTAATTTCCAAACATTGTTTCTTTGAAAATTGTTTAATTCTTCATGCATGGCAAAAACCCAAAATTCATCTTTCAAAGCATCATCAATACGTTTAGGTTCTATTTGGGATAGAAAGGCTACATTACCACATTCGCTCATAGCTTTTGAGCGAGTCAAAACGCCTTTGGATGGGCTCCCTATGATTTGATCTTTAGGATGATCCGTTGAAAATTTCCAATCTTTAGGAAGTCCTTCTTGGTGTTGTTCATTTTTGCCCTTTCCATCATTGGATTCCATTGTTGAGGTTTTTCCTTTAAGTTGCAAAGATTCCATTTGTTCCTCAAGCACATCATCATCCCTAGGTAAAAGATCTTGAAGACCAATATTAGATTCATCAAAAGTAACGTTTATAGACTCTTCAACAACAAGAGTTCGTTTGTTGAAAACCCTATAAGCCTTACTTCTAGGAGCATATCCCAAAAATATGCCAACATCAATTTTAGAGTCAAACTTATCATGGTGATCTTTAGTATTTAAGATAAAACACTTGCAACCAAAAATGCGAAAATATCCAATTTGAGGAGTTTTGTTATGAAAAAGTTCATAAGGAGTTTTCTTGAGAGATGGTCTAATTAAAACACGATTCAAAACATGGCAAGCCGTGTTGACGGCTTCCGCCCAAAAATATTTTGGTAAATCATAAGAGTTCAACATAGTGCGTGCCATCTCTTGTATGGTTCTATTTTTCCGTTCTACAACACCATTTTATTGTGGTGTCCTTGGAGCGGAAAATACATGAGAAATACCACGATGAGCACAAAAATCATAAAAGGGTTTGTTTTGAAATTCTCCACCATGATCACTTCTAATTTTAACAACTTTAGAATCCTTTTCATTTTCAATTCTTTTGACAAAATGAGAAAACTCTTCAAAGCATTCATCTTTATTAGCAAGAAAAATCACCCAAGTAAAACGAGAGAAATCATCAACAATAACAAACACATAGTGTTTTCCTCCAAGGGAGGCAACACGCATGGGTCCAAAGAGATCAAGATGCAATAATTGTAAAGGTTTAGAAGTGGATACCTCATTTATGGATTTGAAAGAAGATTTGGTTTGTTTACCTTTAGCACATTCCTCACAAGTAGAGTCTTTAACATAAGATAGATTTGGTAGACCTCTCACCAAATTCTTCTTGGATAACTTAGATATAAATTTCATGTGAGCATGACCAAGTCTCTTGTGCCAAATCCAAGGATCCCCATCTACCGCGGCAAGGCATTTAACATCTTGATCTAAAAGCTCATTCATCTCAAAAATGTACACATTAGACTTTCTAAAAGCAACAAAAATGGTTTTGTTATTTTTGCTAACAATACATTTTTCCGGTTTAAAAATAATGTCAAAGCCTTTGTCACTTAGTTGACTTATACTAAGAAGATTATGATTTAATCCTTTAACAAAGTAAACATCTTCAATTACGGGAGAAGGTTTCTTACCAATAGAACCAATACCTATTATTTTACCTTTCTCGCCGCCACCAAAGGACACATTGCCTCCTTCAATCCTTGATAGGGTTGCAAATAACTCCTTGTTGCCCGTCATGTGATGTGAGCAACCACTATCAAGGTACCACAACTCCTTACGTCTTGTATGAGACGTTCCCTACATGTAGACAAGTTGTAGAACCTTTAGGTACCCAAGTCTTGGGTCCTTAAACGTTAGTACTTTTGGTACCCTTAAGCACCCACATTAATTCATAATTATTAATGTTATTTCTTATTCTACAATGTGTAGAGATGTGACCATGTTTCATGCAATATGTGCACACAAACTTTTTCTTATATGTAGAAACATGAGATTTATGGTACCATCTTCTGTTTTTATGGTGATTACTTGGAAAGCAATGATTAGATTTAAGCTTATTGTTTTCAATTTCCAATCTTTCAATCTTAGATCTTAGTTGCTTATTTTCAAAATCTAGATCTCCTATCATTTCATCCTTTAAAGCAAGAGATGATTGTAGTTGCTCAAACTTAGAATCACAAGAGATATGCAATTTTTTAAAAGAAGAATATTCTTTAGCTAATCTTTTGAACTCAAAATTTAATTCTTCTAAAGCCGCCCCTAGTTCACATTGCATGTAAATTGATTCACTTTCGGTTTCGGATTGTACCTCATCTTCTTGAGCCATGAAGCATATGTTTGGGTCATGAAGAGCAAACTTGGCACCCTCATCATCGCTATCCGAATCGCTAGGTTCGGATTCATCCCATCCGGCGTACATTGCCTTCTTCTTCTTGTATTTCAAATACTTTTCTTTAAGCTTGGGACAATCCTTGGCTTGGTGACCCGGTTCGTTGCATTCGAAGCATTTACCTATACGAGGAGAGAATTTGTTGTTAGATCGATTTTTAAAATTTTTGTTCATTTTAATCAATCTTGATATTCTTCTAGAGAGGTGTGCCACTTCTCTAGAGATATCAACTTCACTATCCGAGGAGGATGAATCATCAATAGCTCCCTTGAGAGCGATGGACTTTGATTTTTGTGGTGGTTCCTCGGTTGCCTTTGAGGGTCCTTCTTCCTTTTCCTTGACCTTCTTCTCATGAACCTTAAGTTTCCCGATAAGTCCATCAATAGTGAGAGTTGAGAGATCATGGGCTTCTTCGATGGCCGTGGCTTTAGGTTCCCAAGCCGGCGTCAAAGAGCGAAGAATCTTGTAACACATTTCTTGATTCTCCAAAACCTTGTCAAGACCATACAATTCATAAACCGAGAGAACATAGAATCAATAGACTCATTTGGAAGCATTTTAAACAATTCATAATCATGCATGAGACCACTAATCTTAGATTCTTTCACTTGGGGGGTTCCCTCATGGGTGATGCATAATTCTCCCAAATCTCATGTGCGGTTGCACACGTAGAAACTCTCTTGTACTCATTGGGGGTGAGACCACAAATTAGTGCATTCATGGCCTTGATGTTTAGGTTGGCTAGCTCTCTCTCATGCTCATCCATACTACTACTTGGCTTCTTCACATATTTCTTTTCAACAATCTCTAGGATGTCAAGATCAATGCATTGTAAATATATTCTCATTCTAGCTTTCCAATATGCAAAGTTACTACCAGTGAAGAGGGGAGGTCTAGTGGTTGATTGTCCTTCTAGCATATGCATGTTCATTGATCCCTCCATGATGATCTTTCCTCTAAGGGTTTTAAGCCTAACACAAGTAGAGACCTCGCTCTGATACCAATTGAAAGGCCCTAGAGGGGGGGGGGGGGTGAATAGGGTTTATGGACTAATGAAATGCAATTAAAAACTTGACACAACAAATCACACACAAGAAGAAGTATAAAAACAATAATAAGAGAGTAGGGATAGAAAATAGTTAGCCAATTGTGACGCGCGATGTGTTCACGAGGTTCGGTCCTCCGACCTACGTCCTCGCTCCCCACTCTCGAGGAGAAATTCACTACACAACCGGTTTGGAAGCCGGAACTTCTTCTACACAGCGATCTCCTCTTGAGATCTTACAACCACACAAAGATCTCCACGAGATCAAGCTCACAACAGCAGCAAATGGAAGAAAATATCTCTCTTTACAATCAGCCTATGGCAAGAAGAGAGATTGCAATTGAAGCTTGGGATGTGAACTCTTGATTAGTGTGAGCAAATGAAAGTTAGGGCTCTTTGAAAACAATTAACTTAAGCTCAAGTAATTTGCAATAAAGATTGGTGGCTGAAGTAGTTGAGGTAGTTGGGTATTTATAAGGTGTGAAAACTGCATTTAAAACCCCAAGAGAGTAGCTGAAATCCCAAGAAAATCGGAAGTCAACATCTGTACAAAAGTAGCCGTTACAGTGTTATGGGTCGACTCATCGGTGTCTATGAGTCGACTCATAAGTTACCGTTACAACCAAGAAAACAGCTTATGGGTCGACTCATAAAATTCATGAGTCGACTCATAATGCATGGGTCGACTCATTAG
>BQKN01000698.1:108817-119150 GCA_022839385.1 Asparagus kiusianus | reverse complement strand
TCATAAAATTCATGAGTCGACTCATAATGCATGGGTCGACTCATTAGGTCATGGGTCGACTCAGCAGAAACAAAACACATATTCCAGCGTAGTTATTGAGTCGACTTATGACAGGCATGAGTCGTGTCGGGTCGACTCATGAACTTGTGAGTCGACTCAGCAGAAAGAAAAAAGAAACTACGCAGCAGTTTGTGAGTCGACTCATTGTTATTCATGAGTCGACTCATAAACATACACACAGAAAACTGGATTAAAAACCTTGAAGAAAAAATATCAAATAAATCTATAAAAATGTAAAACTTGGCAAATAGTTTGTAAACACTTTACCATACTTGTTTGAAAAGAAATTTTGCAGATGGGTCCATG
Organism: Asparagus kiusianus; assembly: GCA_022839385.1. Classification (NCBI taxonomy): domain Eukaryota; kingdom Viridiplantae; phylum Streptophyta; class Magnoliopsida; order Asparagales; family Asparagaceae; genus Asparagus; species Asparagus kiusianus. The sequence continues at coordinate 118,784 of BQKN01000698.1, read as the reverse complement.
TATTTGTGGAAAATGTCTTTTTGACCCAAGTACAAAGAAAATGAATTTGAGAAAGTGTGTGTGTGTATGCAATATCCCATAAAGCTTCAAGAGAAATCTTCAATTACTTACCTACATATAAATACTAGAGAGAAAAAATAAAATAGCAATATCCCTCACATAGAGACATCTTTCTTGAGTCTTGATATTGCTTATGAGTTGATGAAGCTTCTATATAGCATATGATGTTCTTGATAAGCGTTGCTTCATCATTTTGCCTCCACCTCCTTTAGATATCATCGTTGTAGCTTATGTTCCATCCAATCCTCCATAACATGGTGCTAATGAATTGGAATCTACAATATGGCTCAATACACAATTAGCACCAATAATGGTGTTTGTAAATCATCATCAAAATAAAGGACCTAACAGTATTATCAGCGTGTAGCTGCCCCAAGACCGCTCCACAGAGGGTCTCGATGTTCCAAAGGCTTTCCTCTGAAGCGTCGAAACCTAAATCAAGGCGTTTTCACAAAAGAAGATCGGTCGTTCGAGATGACGAATTCCCAGAAGTTACCATTAACATGATCAACCAGGAAAAGTCTCCGATGGTTTCAAGCGGGTCTAGACCTATCTTTTCTCCAGGAAGAAGAGTCAATTCGGGAATAGCTCAATTAATATCTCGGCTCTAGCTAGAAGTTGTAGGACCTAAACAATCCGCGATCACCATCAACATGGCTGATAAGGGAAAATCGATTCGACCTTCTAATTCTAATCCCCTCATATCGCATCGTCTGAACCATTTGTGGTCAGGAACTACTAGACGCAGGGATTATCAAAGGATGAATAGAGGATTATCCACAGATGACGAAGCATCAGACGCTTGCTCCGCAATTACTTCAAATGCTACTGTATCTTGCCCAGGGCAATCCCGTGAAGCGCTCACCATCACTCCTGACCAAATAACTCAGATGATTGAAAATGCTCTCGCTAAACAGAAAGAAGAGTTTAAGGTTGAAATAGAACTGAACATACAACGGATGAGGGAGTTACATGACCTGCAACTTCAAGCTTTATCAAGACAGATTGGCGAATCCAGTCATCACAATATTGCAGTAGAACAAGTCAATACAATAGATAGTGATCCAGAACCGGATGAGACTATCAACATTGATATCCCTCCCGACAACAATAACGCTGGGGGTGGTCCAACCGAAGATAATAACGCTGGGGGTGGTCCCATTGTTTCTCTCAGAAATCGTCCAAAGCATGATACAGATGAGGATAAAAAGATGAAGGATCTCGAGAGAAAAATCAACGCTCTGATGTCTACTCGAGAGGTAAAGAAGACCGACATTCCGTGTCCTTACCCGAGAGAGTGGGAATCGATACCGTATCTGGCCAAATTCAACCTGATCAACTTTACGCCGTTCGACGGGAAGGGCTCGCCCACTCAATATTTGATCTACTTTAAGTCTCACTTGAGCATGATATCCGGCAATGAAGCATTAATGGTTCGGTTATTCGTTGGCACCCTTCGCGGGCCTGCCTTCGATTGGTACCGTCGTCTTAAGCCTGGAAGTATCAACAGCTGGGACGATATAGAGAGCTCATTCCTCGGCAACTTCTTTGATGACGACGCTGAGGTATCCATCAGGACACTCTTCGATGAGAAGCAAAAAGATGAAGAAATAGTCGTCGACTTTGTTAAACGCTTCCGGAACAAGGTGATAAATTGCCGAGATCCGATCACGGAGGAATTCATCCTACAAACTTGCCACAATAACCTTTCTTTGGACGTATTGGGAGTTATGGGATTAAACCCGTCCAAGACTTGGAAAGATTTTAAGATGCGCGATGAACAAGCCGAACGCTTCCTCAGAAGAAAGAAGATCGAAAGAAGCCAACAGTCAATGCCTGCGGTTGCTAGTGATAATAATCAGACGTTACAATAACAACATCAAAAGCAGCAAAGGGCTCCAGATCCGGGACTCCAAAAAGAGTACTCTTTCAAGGATGAGAAAGTTCCGGATATTTTTGAGTGCCTCCTGAATAACGGTGAGATTGAACTACCACCTATTAAAGATCAGGAGGGAGCTAAGAGGATTACGGAGCCAAACTACTGTGCGTATCACAGGAGGGTTCTCCATCCTACTGAGATTTGTTTTGGTCTAAAGAACAAGATTCAAGATCTAATCGACTCTAGCGCCATAAAGCTAGAATAAGACGAATGACGGTGTACCACTCCGAAGAGTATACGAGTATAAACTGCTTCTTAATCCTCCAACCGATATAAGAGGTTAAACTGCTTCCCGACACTCCAATAGGTATATGAGTCTAAACTGTTTCCTTTCTTTCATGGGAAGTTCATGGAGAGTGCCATGCTTGGTATTCTTAAGGATAACCTGGTCATGCAACTGAGTATAATATTAGATTCAGTTTCGTGAAGAAAGCTGGGGGTGAATAATTCATATAACGGGAAGTTCCCGAGAGAATTCTATATAGCGTATTCTTTGGGATAACCCAGTCACTACAAGAAGGTGATGAATAAGAAACTCCCACTCAAACTCCTTCTACGTCTGTGCACTCAATATTCTCATTGTTAGAGTCCGGACTTAGTATTCAGAATTTTAGTCTCCTGGTCATTAACGATTATCAAACCCATCCGTGTTAAGCATTTGTCACTTAACACTAGGAACCCCCTCTGAGCGACTTGTACAAGTCAATACTCCCACTGTGATTTGTACTCCCACTCTCACTATCTACTTGGTCAAACCTTTAAACAGTTAGGACCACAACCAAAATCCCTCTCGATTCCTTCCATGAACGAGAGGTCCACAAATTAAACGATCAAACCTTTAAACAGTAAGGGTCGTCTCAAATTCCCATCTTGGTCAAACCTTTAAACAGTTAGGACCACAACTAAAATTCCCTCTCGATTCCTTCCATGAACGAGAGGTCCACAAATTGAACGATCAAACCTTTAAACAGTTAGGGTCGTCTCAAATTCTCATCTTGGTCAAACTTTAAACAGTTAGAACCACAACCAAAATCCCTCTCGATTCCTTCCATGAACAAGAAGTCCATTTTTAATTTGAGCAATCAAATCTATGAAAGTTAGGATTGCCTCCAACTTCACTTGATCAAACCTGCAGATAGTTAGGACCAAGATCAGAATGCTCATTTTGATAAACGAAAGACTTTCATCTTTTCCTATTCGTCCAAACCTATAAAAGTTAGGGCCGAAATTGGAATTTTACCTCAATAAATGAGGAATTCTTTTCTTGGATTAAGCAACCAATCCTATAAAAGTTAAGGTTGCTTGGTTCTTTCTGATTCTTAGAGGGGAGATCACACTCCTAGTTTCTTTTTTCCGGATTCTTAGGGTGAAGATCCCACTTCGAGTTTCCTTGGCAACTGGAAATAGAGTATAAAATTCTCCATTTTCAGTTTTGGGAGATAGAATATAAAATTCTTCCTCTCCTATTTTTCGACACCACCCTTCAACTCCCAAAAGCCGTGTCTTACACGCGTGGGGAATTTTATCCTGAATCCTAAGTAGGGATAACTCAGCGCCTAACACGCGTTGCCGAGTAATCTATTCTCGTAAGAAAGACAAAGTCAACGTATTCAATATCGTAGCACTAAAGGAGTTAACTCTTTTAGCACAACGTTACATGCAGAACGGATTTAAGCAATCTGCATGCTAGCCCGACTCAAACGGTAGTCGGTAAATGCTCATAAAATCCGTTGGTGACTGAGGGTTTGCCAAAAATTCTATAAATGCGAGTCATTGACACATCAGCTTCATTAGTTGGTCTCATGACTTGAGCATCTAACGACTTTGGGATAAGATCCATATCTGCAGTCGAATCAGCTTTAACAGTTGGTCCTGCAATCCTAACTGTTGGGACCGCCATGCTCCAATACCTTAAGAGTTTAAACTGTGTATACTCCAACAAACATACGAGTATAAACTGTGTCAACGTTGGGCGATCCGAAACCCTAGGTTAACACCGGTCAATGCATAACCCTAGGTCAACGCCAGTCAACGTGTTGCGATGAAAGTTAACGCAAGTCAATATATCATGATGAAAATGGTCAGTTCAAAGTCAACTCGACGATACGAGCCAAAATCAACTCACCAGTTTTGATTCAAGATTTCGACGACGGCCAAATGATAAACGCGGTGCCGGAACAGTTTTGGTTATTCATCAAAATACCGAACAGACTAAAAATCGAAGGAGTTAAGAATCAAAGCTAATTATAGGTCCTTTTATACCGACTGAAGGTTGGACTGATCATATCCAAAGTATTTCAGGCTCATCTATAAAAGAAACGAGACCGAAACACTTTGGAGGGGGTATCTGTAGGCGTCAAAAATTACTTATAGGTCCCCACACACGGCTTGAGATAGAGAGAAGATGATAAACATCGCTATTCAAGTCACAGAAGCTCATTTGATATCGACAAGCGCATAAAGTGAGTCGACAAACTATGTGAAGCAACGGAACTGCAGAACAACGAGAAAACGAACTGATCGGGAGCTCCACGTTACTTATAAAAGATGAAATACCTTCCATATATCATCCACTCCATAGATGATTCAATTATGAGAGCTTGTAGAACTTCTTAACAACTTTTTGATGTATCTTGAATCGTATGATTCCTAGTTCAGACGACGAAGATACGGCGAAAACGGACGAAACGCGCAGGTCTACGTCTCGGGCCTCGATGAGACACCCAGAGGTGTCTCGGCCAACCCGAGACACCCAAAGGTGTCTCGTCTTGGCCAAGACACTCTAAGGTGTCTCGGCCAATCTGATACACCCAGAAGTGTCTCGGATTGGCCGAGACACCCATTGGTGTCTCGGCCAAGCCGAGACACCCAAATATGTCTTGGACTTTATAGAGTAATTTTGGCTATAATGTGATTCGAATATAAACAAACTCAAAACATAAAAGTTGTAAATCTCCTCGTTAGCTTTCTAATGCATCTTGGATCAGGTCATTTGGAGATCATATGAGAAAGATAAAGCTAAAATACCAAAGATAGTATAAACTACCTCAGAATTCCGAGACAGTGTTGGTGTCTCGGAAAGAATGACGATTTTGGCCATGATCCAATTTGAATCTAAAGAAACGCAAAACACGAAAGTTGTAGATCTCTTTGACATTTCTAATGCATCTGGAATCAGGTCATTTGGAGATCATATGAGAAAGCTAGGACCAAAATACTCGAGACACTTCAAAGTGTCTCGGCTTGGCCGAGACACTCATAAGTGTCCGTAACCCTCAGAATGTTATTTTTGCTGTTTTGAAGCCGTTTTTCAACTGTTAACCACCTGGATTTGCTCCAATTGATCTGATAATATGGTTAAGTGGTTTCAACTGAAGATAAGAGGGGATCAACCGTTCTTATCCGAATACATGGCTCCTGAAGCCTATAAATACGGCCCTAGGGCCTTCATTTTTGGAGATCTGGAATTCTCGAGCATTGGCGAAGCCCTGCCGGATTGAGGATTGAAGAGCCACGAATTTTAGAGAGGAGGAGGAGGCTTCATCGGATTTTCGGCATAAAGAAGAGGAGTTCGTCAGATCTGCAGCCCGGTTCGTCCCTTAAGATTACCCCGTTGCGGTGATCTTAAGAAGAACAATTATCTCGCTGTTGTCGAGATAAGCGCTTCGACTTCTTAATTCCTTCGCGAATCGACGAAGCTCCGGATTTGATCTGATCGTTTGGTGGTCTACGGATATCAACGTCCCCGTCACAGGCCAAGATCCCACACAAGCAGAAGACTGATAAATGATTTTTGCGCTGTTTGACGAGAATTGTATTTTTATTGTGTAAAAGTCTTATAAAAAGACTATCTTTTTGTATTTTTATTATAACGACTGAAGTTGTAATGAGTACCTCAATGAAGAAATTAATTTTCTCCCCAAACATATGTCAGTTTCCTTTTAATTATATTTTTTAATAAAAACTACCCGTGTTGTTTTCCAAACAAGCAGTGATCACAGTGGGATAGTGTTGTACCTTGCATGGATGGAAGTAGTTATCGTTTTGCGAGAGTTTGTAGCCCTTTCTCGCTCATGTGGCCAAGCTGTTTGTGCAACAAATCCATAGAGGTACCTTCCACTGTTTCAAGTTCATCATTCTCCAAGTAAAACTGAGTTTTATAGAGAGTGTAACACTTCTTTCCTCTCGCTAGTACAAGTGACCCTTTGGTAAGCTTTCAACATCCTTTACCAAATCTGCTTGTGCATCCTTCTTCATCAAGCTTGCCGGTGGAGAGAAGATGAAGATGAAGATCGGGCACAAAGCTAACATCTTTTAGAACCATCTTTGTTCCAAGGTTAGTAGTAACATAAATATTTCCAATGCCAAGAATTTGAGAAGAGTTTTTGTTACCCATTTTTACCATTGCAAGATTACCTTCATGAAACGAAGTGAAGTAGTCCTTCCTGGGAGCAGCATGATAGGAGGCACCAGAATCAATCACCTATTCCGAGTCTTGGCAAGTGAGATTTGCACAGTCTTCTTCACATGCCGAGAAAAGCATAATTTCATTGTCACTGACAACAGCTGCACTTTCATTTATATTTCTAGTTTTTCATTGGTCTTTCCTTCCTTTTGTTCTTGCTTGAGCTTGCGTCATTCCCGTTTTATGTGTCCATTCTTCTCGCAGTGATTGCAACTAATGTCCTTTCTAGGCTTTGATTTTCCTATTGACTTGTCTTGCTTCTGAGGCTGTCGATATTTGATCCTCCCCTTGTTCTCGGTAACAAGAGCATGAGAATGAGAGGATCCATATGCCTTTCTTCGCATTTCTTCATTCAAGAGGTTGCTTGTAACTTGGTTCATAGATACAACTCCATCAGTTACAGAGTTGCTAAGAGACACCACCAGAGTCTCCTAACTATCTGGTAACGAGCTAAGCAAAAGAAAGGCTTGAAGCTCATCTTTCAACACCATCTTTATGGCTGTAAGTTGATTTACAATATTTTGAATTTCATTCAAATGTTCAGATATAGAATCACCTTCCTTGAACTTGAGATTGACAAGCTTCCGAATCAAGAAAGATTTGTTGCCGATAGTATTTCTTTCGTAGAGATCTTCAAGTTTCTTCCACAAGCTGTTCGCCGAAGTCTCATTTGACACATGGTAGAATACAGTGTCATCCACGTAGAATACAGTGTCATCCACCCATTGCCGAATGGTGCAGATGGTTTTCCGGTCGAGCTTCTTCCAATCATCCTCCGATATGGACTCTGGCTTGGAGGATTCACCTTCAACTGGCACATAGAGGTCCTTGCAATATAGAAGATCCATCATCTTTGCCTCCCATATCATCCAATTGTGACCATTCAAACTGATCATTCGAATGCCGCCGATGGGAGTCTCCATCTCAACACAAGAAGATTAACAACCTTGCTCTGATACCACTGTTGGGAAATTAACAGTACAACAAGACCTTTCCCGTCTTTGTGATGAGATGAGAACAAAAAATAAAAGAGAAAAAAATAGAGAAATACAAAGAGAAATAGAGAGATTGCACACACAAGATTTACCGAGGTTCAACTCAAATTGAGCCTACGTCCTCACCCGCCCCTTCTTCACCGTTTCCACTATAATCAAATAAAAGCTTACAAAGTGTCTTCTCTCAAGTTGGTATAACTTAACTTGAGGATCACTTTCTCTCAAACTCACTTGAGGATTACACCTTTCTCTCAAACTCACTTGAGTATCACAGATTTGTATGTGGTTCTTCTTCTTGCTTCTTGTTTTCAATCTTCACCATCTCCCCTCTATTTATAGGGAGGATATGCCTCTTGGGTACATCACATTCATTGCATGTGGAAGTCCAAAGACTAGTCCTTCCTTTTCCCAATGCATGTGGAAAGACAATCTATCAATACATGCATGTAGTCAACCATAAAATTTTCATGGAATAAATCCATATTAATTCATCATGGGGATGGACCCCCGTTCCCATCAATATTTGTGTGATTTTTTCCTCTATCACCTTGAGGGGTAGTAATTTGTAAATCCCGAAAGTCTTCTTCAGTTTTGTCACCCAGACAGTCTATTTGATTGGTTTTTTTTCTTTTTTTCGGAATTCTTAATTTCTTAGCCATAATTTTCTCTCTTAATATTGGAACGGATGGTGAAGTGTTGAAATATAGCACGATATATTATTAATATGGTAGGAATATATATTATTCCATATCTTTCATAATTGGTAGTGCATTAATTGTCTATTTGCCAGTGCATACACTCTTCTCCTTTTCTCAGCGCATCTATAAATAAATGTTCTCATGTATCAAGGAAAGATTAATGAGAGAGATAATCCTTCTCCAACTTTTCTGATTTGATATGAAGATTGGGGTGATTCGATATTCTCTAATTATCACCTAATTGGAGAAGATCCAGCCCCTTTATTAATTAAATGCGGGGGAGTCTGTACTTAACTAAATAAACCATAACCACAAGCGTCTCAAGACACAGAAAGGTCATGATCCCAGAAAAAAACAAAACAGATTAAATAGGTTTATATTTGACACCCCAAATCCCACATCCGATCCTCTTACAAATGCATTGGGTTCATCTACAGCAAGAGAGCATCATTTCACTATGCCACATTGAAAGAACTAGCAGTGCTCTCCACAAACTTCCTAGCTCCCTTAAACCATCTCTTATCCCCTGCTTGTGCTTTGCATATGTACAGCTTTCCGTCTGAAACAGTTGCAGTTATAACCAAGTGCTTGCCTCCTTCATCTCCGTCCGCTGTTCTCGTCAAAACCGAGATGCTGTAGTAATCTTTTCCTCCTACAACTGGCTCTGCAGTGTCCAGTATGTTCGCAGTCGCTACGACATCAGGATCAAACCCACCTTATAGAAAATAATCGGTCTTTAGTATCAGCATTCGATGAGTACCGTTATGCTGTTAATAGAATTGCGTAGCTTGAGAAAATTTGTAGTCTCACCTCTGACGCTGTTTTGCCAAAGTAGGCTTGTTTGCCTAACAAATAATCAACCTGCACAAAGAAGCAAAATAAATCGTCATAGGAGTCGTTTATCAAAAATGAAATAGGTATCATGTACTGGAGTGTAATACAGTATATGCATGTTTCTTCAGACTTTTTAAAATAAATATGTCAAAAATGCACTAATAATTAACTCTCAACAGTACATGTTTGTTGAGAAAAAATGGGCGCTGATCTACTGAGTACGTTAATGAGTTTTAAACAGGGATGGAGAACGAAATTGACCTAAAGTTTTAATCTGTTAGGTACTGATCCCAATTTTGTATTTTAATTCAATTCACTCTGGCCTAATTTGAAAGGTAAACTGCACAGCAGGGGGGAAAAATGCTTACTTGTGATAGAAAAGCTTCAGGTGCACCAAACTCCTTGATGGATTTCTTATGATCAGTAGAAGTCACCATCACAGTAACATTGCTGTTAGCATCGAAGTTATCCTCGTACCTCAAAACCTGACCGGGATACTCAACTTCTCTGCTAGGATTCCATTTCGACGGTACCAAGATCTTAAATCCCTCTCCGTTGACAGCGAAAAAGTCTGTGTTTGTCTTCGGCTTCCCAAAAACATTAGCTACATGGAAATCAACAACACATAATGATTCAACCATGTTTCATGCAGAAAACTTTGGATTTACGTCAAAACTTTGAGATTATAGTGAAGACTGAAAGTTATATTTTTTTTATATTCTGACATGTCTCTGCGGGTTGAGCGTCCAGCTTTATGGGCCGAATTATTTTGCACAATAGTTTTTTTTTTAAATTCATTTTAAATGACATGTCTGATGAAATTTGAGCCAAGGTGGCTATAATATCATCTCATAGTCCTCTTTCATTGTACGAAATTTGAAAGTTGTAGTGAGAGAGCAGGAGTGAACTTTGTGAACGAGCATGGTGGGAACCCACGTGAAGAAAAATCGCATGATGAAAAAGTTCACGAGTGTGG
>BQKN01000698.1:82491-102116 GCA_022839385.1 Asparagus kiusianus | reverse complement strand
TGGTTTCACCTCGGACTGCAGCCTTGTGTGAACCCAGGGGCGTCACACTCCTAGCATTCATCGCCTGGGGGTTCGTATTGGAACCCAAGAGCTAGTTAAGACCTCACACTCACAAGAGGGTGGTTCTAAATGTGTGACTCCTGATGCGACATTGGATCATTCAAAGGTAACAACAAATCGTCCTAAGAATGTCAACAATGTTCTTCATCCCCAAAAGAAAATGTGTTTGTCAACAGATAACGTTATACTTAGGGTATCACACCAACAAGCGATGGATTACTCCAATGACCTGCACCATCAGGCTAGGGATGTGAACAAATCCCAAAAGAAGGATGTCCAAGAAGCTAACTCTCACTATCCATGTGAGAGGTTTATTAGGGTGGTATTATCAAAATGTAGCTGCCTTAGGACCATTTACAAAGGGTCTCGATATTCGAGAAGCTTGCCACTGAAGTGTCGAAGCCCAAGCCAAAATACTTCCACAAGAGAAAATCCACCATTCAGGATGATGAATTACCTAAAGTCACCATCAACATGGTTGACAAAGGAAAATCAATATAGCACTCGAATGATCCTAATCCCGACTTTAGCCCGGGAGGAAAAGTCAGTCTAGGAATTGCCCAACGAATGTCTCGGCTCCAGTCAGAAGCCACCGGACATAGGGATTATCCAAGGATGCACAAAGAACTATCTTCAGATAATGAGCTACCAAACACTTTCTCCGTAGTCGCTTTGGATGACGAGCCTTAGATACGTGTTCTGCAATTGCCACTAATGACATAATGTCCAACATGGGGGGAGTAAGGGAGTCGTTCATGATCACCCAAGATCAAGTGGCTCAAATGCTTTAAGAGGCTTTAACTCGACAGTGAGAAGAGCTTAGAGCTGAAATGAACATGCAAATGGAGCTGAACATGCAACGGGTGAGGGAGTTACATGACCAGTACCTTCAAACTTTATCAAATCAACAAACTGAATCTAGTCGTTACAACCATAATGTCACAGTTGGCAGCCATCCAGAAGTGGACAAAGTCATCATGGCTGACGCACCTCCCAAAAATACTAGGAGTAGTCTAATCGCACCCCTCAATAACACTGGGGGTGGTTCAAATGCACCCCCTAAAAATAAAAACGCTGGGGGTGGTCCAACTCATTCTCCTCAACGTCCTTCGAATGAAGATGTAGACGACGACGAGATGATGAAAGAGCTAGAGAATAAGGTCAAGGCCTTAATGTCCGCTCAAAAAGTAAGGAGAACAGGCATTCCGTGCCCATATCCAAAAGAGTGAGATTCAATCTCATACCCGATGAAGTTCAATCTAATTAACTATGCCGTTTGACGAGAAAGGTTCGCTCACTCAGCACCTAATTTATTTCAAGTTCCACCTGGGAGTGATCTCTGGGAATGAACCCCAGATGATTCGGTCATTCGTGGGCACCCTTCACGGGACGACCTTCGATTGGTATGGACGTCTTAAGCCGGGGAGCATCAATTGCTGGGATGACAAGGAAAAATCTTTCCTCAACAACTTCTTCGATGATGACACCGAAGTATCGATCAGAGATCTTCTGGATGAGAAGCAGAAGGATGGTGAGTCAGTTGATAGTTTTGTCAAACATTTCCGCAACAAAGCAATGAATTACAGGGATCCTATCACAGAGGAGTTCATCTTGCAGACATGTCATAACAATCTCTCCATCGATGTCCTTGAAGTCATGGGGGTTATCCCCTTAACCACCTGTAAGGAATTAAAACTACGTGGAGAACAGGTCAATCATTTTCTCAAAAAAAGGAGCTCGAGAGGAGCGAACTGATGACTAAAGTACATGTTACTGCTGATGATATTCATCAACAACTACCTTGGAGGCAACAAGGGACTCTTAATCCAAAGTTTCAAGAGGAGTATTCTTTTGAAGATGATAACGTTCCAACCATCTTCAAATACCTCCTTGCTAATAATAAGATCAAGCTACCACCAATTATAAATCAGGATGAAGCAAATAAGATTTTGGATCCTAAGTACTGTGCATACCACAGGAGGGTCCATCACCCCACCAAGACTTGTATTACACTGAAAAACAACATTCATGCCTTGGTTGATGTCGACATCATAACGCTGAAAGAAGCTGAATGAGAATAACTTCCTCTGACAGGTATATAAGGTTAAACTGCTCCCATCCTCCGACAGGTATATGAGGTTAAACTGCTCCTATCCTTCGATAGGTATATGAGGTTAAACTGCTCCCATCCTCCGATAAGTATAAGAAGTTAAACTAGTTCTCTATGATACTCCAATAGGTATACGAGTCTAAACTATTTTCCTTATTTCCAGCGGGAAGTTCCTGGAGAATATTACACATAATATTCTTAAGGATAACCCGAGATAAAAGGTTCGTTCAAGTCTACGCCTAATACGCGTTGCCGGGTAGCCTATTCCAATAACAATGGTAAAAAGTCTATGTATTCAATATCATAGCACTAAGTCTAAGAGAGTTAACTCTTTTAGCATAACATTACATGCAGAACAGACTTAGACAATCCGCATTCTAGCCCGACTCAAACGGTAGTCGGTAAAGGCTTATCAAATCCGTTAATGGCTGAGGATTTGCCAAAAATCCTATAAGTCCGATAGTCATTGACGCACCAGCTTTATCAGTTGGTCTCGTGACTTGAGCATCCGAGACAACACCAAATCCAGCCGAAGTCTCCACGTGGAACTTTGAAAGCATTTGCAATGATAGCCGTTTCAGTTCCAATAGCTAATCCTACAACCAGAACTCCCATGTGGTTAAGTAAATAACTAACGGGACGTAAATGTGAAATCTATACATGTAGAAGAACCAAGCCTCAATAGTTGGCATCGCAGCCTCTACACTTGGGACTGTCACACGTTGCAATGAAAGTCAACGGTGGTCAACGCGTTGCAATAATGATCAACGCTGGTCAACGCATAGCCGTGAGTCAACACCGGTCAACGTATTGTAATGAAAGGCAACAACGGTCAATGTGTTATGATGAAAGTCAATACCAGTCAATGCATCACGATGAAAGTCAACACATTGTGATGAAGGTCAATGCGTCGACAATTTTGCCCAAAACAAGGCTTCGATCAATTCCAAAGCAAAAGATAATCCTAGGGAGTTCGATCGCGATTCTGATGCGAATCCCTAATGAAGATAATCAATTCAACGTCGACTTAATGACACAAGCTAAGATTAGAAACTAATACATCAGTTTCAGTTGGAGACTTTGACAACAGTCAGACGATAAACGCAGCACCGGAAAAATTTTAGCTATTCGAAAAAATACTGAATAAGCTAAAAATTGAAGAAGTTAAGAACTAAAACCAATTACAGGTCTTTTTACACCGACTGAAGGTTGGGCCTATCATATCCAAAGTATTCCAAACTTATCTATAAAAAAAATAAGACTGAAACACTTCGGAGGGGGTATCTATAGGCGTCAAAAATTACCTATTGGTTCCCACACGCAGCTCGAGATAGAGAAAAGATGATAAATATCATTATCTGAGTCAATGAGGATTATCTGATGTTGACAAGCGAATAAAGCGAGTCGACAAAGCGTACGAACCAACGGGACAACAGAATGACGAAGAAATGATCCGATTGGGAATTACATTTCACTCACGAAAGACGAAGTGCCACTCGTATATTGTCCACTCCACATATGATTCACTTATGGAAGGTTGTAGATCTTATCTCCAGCTTTCCAACGCACATTTAATCATCTCATTTCGTGGTCGAATGAGAGAGTTAGAGCCAAAACACTCGAGACAGTCCAGACTATTTCGCATCTGCGAGATACTAATTTGTCTCACACATTTTAGCCATAATACGATTTAAATATGAAGAATCTCAAAAGATAAAAGTTGTAGGCCTCTTTGTCAGATTTCCAACATATCTTTAATCATATTATTCCAAGGTCGGACGAAAGAGTTAAGACCAAAATACCCGAGATAGTCCAAGCTGTCTCGGACATGTGCGAGACAGTCGAAGTGATTCGCGCCCATGTCAGCTCCCAATGTGTTTTCTGATAAGATTGGCTTCTAGAACTCATTGGGGTCATCCATAAATATGTGGGGTTATCCTTAAATGTTTGGAAGCTATTACACAACCGAAAATCCACCTAAACGGATAATAACGGTTGTTCTTCGACCCTATCCACAAACACGACATTCCTATCCACAAACATGGTATTTAAAGCCTATAAATACACCCCTAGCACCCTCATAAAGGTATATCTGAAGGGAGCCATGAATTTTAGAGGATCAAGGTGAGTGGAGCACGAATTTCAGAGGAGGGCTAACAGATCTTGGCGAATTTCAGTATAAAGAGGAAGCTATTCAAAGGATCTGAGGCCCGTTCCCCATTTCCTCCGGATCAAACTTGGTTTTGATCTCGAGAAGAGTCATAATCTCACTTGGTTGAGATTATCACTTCAGCGATTACTTCCTTTGTGATGTAAGAGCTCTGATTAACTTTTCTGTCAACCGGATCTGATCTGCAGCGGTCCACGGATAAACCCCGACACAGACAAAGATCCCACGCAAACAGAGACTAATAAATAGGATACGTGTGTTGTTTGATAAAGTTGTAATCTTTTATATTTTATTGTGTAAGAAGATCTTATAAAAAGATTAACTTTTCTATTTTTTGAACTTGTAATCGATAAACTATTGTAACAGATTCAATGTCAATGAAAAAGCCAATTTCTGACCCAAACAGTATCCAATTTAGCGAATACTGTTATGAATTTTCTTTAACAAGGTATATGTATCTTCATATCCATGTAGATTTATAAGTGAATACAGATGTGATAACTATCATCTCCAAGCCATATCCAGACATTTTGCAGCTCTATCAGCCGGAGACAACATAATAATAAGTGCAAAAGACAACTATATAAAAATTATCTTTTTTTATCAGATTATGTTTGAGATTCAAAAAAAATTTATATATTTTTCTTTCATTTTTTCATAAAGGTGTAATATTTAAACATAAATTTGTTGTTTTTGGTTCCGAAAATACCATCGCAGAGCTTTTGCATGTTTATGAGGCCGTTGGACGTACAAACGCTGATATTGTGATTGTATTTAAATAATGCTTTGTAATAGTGTTAGCACGTTCGTCAGGATGGCCGAGTGGTCTAAGGCGCCAGACTCAAGTTCTGGTCTTCGAAAGAGGGCGTGGGTTCAAATCCCACTTCTGACAAATTTGTTTTTATTTGTACGTATTATCAATTTTGAGAAAATTGGCTAAGGTCCTTTTTTTTTTTGCGTAGCGATAATTATACTAAAAGTAATACTATTTTTGTACGTATTACCACACATAACATTTTCTTATACTAAAAGTAATACTATTTTTGTATTACCACACATATAACATTTTCTTATACTAAAAGTAATACTATTTTTGCATTACCACACAAAAAAGTGAGACTTTTCCTTATAAATTGTAAAGAGAAATAATGAGTTTCTATAGGCCCTACTTAGACTCTACTTCTTTGTGTGTAGTAGACTAGTAGTACAAGAATAATACAGCTCATGTAGTACATTTAGCATTTTTCTTTTCTTAAAAAAACAATAATGGAAACAACAATAAATAACAATAATTAAAAGAAACTTATTTTTAATTATTTTGTAATATAACTCTAAGGCCCCTATTTCTTAAAAATATTTCTTAAAAAAGACAATACCGGAAACAACAGTAAAAATAATTAAAGAAAACTTATTTTTCATGATTTACTGGCAATCACTTCATAAAGAAAGATAGATACGAATGAAAGCAGAAAAAGATAAAAAAAAGAAGGCTAAATAGCACTTAAATACATTATAGTTACATTTTTTTGCACTTATATGTTCTCGGTTGTTTTTATAGCAACAATTAGCGCATTAGTATCCTCTATACTGCAAATGTGAAATTCGAATATTTTCATTTCACTTATAAATCATTTAGCATATAAGTGTCATCTGGAAACATTCAGATGAGAATTTTCACATTTGTATAATAGATAGTACTGATGCATATGAGTGTCAATTGGAAACATTCAAGTAGCAATTTTTACGCATTTGCATAATAGTAGATACTAACATGCCAATTTGAAACAACTTCGAGTATATAAATGAAGTGAAAATAAGTGAGGGTATATAAGTGCAAAGTGAGTAAAACTACGAGGTTTTTAAATGCTATTTTAGCGTGGAAAAAAAAGGCTATAGTGCAGGAAACATATTCTCGGAGCAAACACGTACGAGGAGAGAAACATTTATAAGAAAATGAATTATAGTACATTTCAAGATGGAGGGTTGTACAATTGCTTTTGGTTCTTGGTCAAGGGTCCTCCCTCATACAAATGAATACGGACCTACCGCACGGCAAAATTAATTTCCATCACGACTACAATTTTTTCCTTTCACACGTCAACAAACCCATCAAATTACGTGCTTCATTTCCTATCTTATTCTAGAAAATAATAACAATCAAACTTCTGACTATCAAGGATCCATCCAGCTAACAACCCATTGTCATTAATTCCATAATGCTGTTTGATTATCTGCCCTCAACCTTGACATTTTTGCTCCCAAACATGACCAAAAAGTTACACAAGTGGAACAAGTAATCATCTATACGAGCAAAACGGTAACAACCTGACTTGGACCCCTCCCTTCAACCCCTCTATAAATACGTGCATTTGCTTACATATATTTGCAAACTACACCTTGTTGTGAAATCTCACATAAACAACATGGCTTCCTCAACTTCAGCCTTCTTCTTTCTCATAGCATCCATGCTCATCAATAGCAATACGTGCCTCGGTGCACGTATTCTGGCGGAGGTTTCTCCGGTCCCAACCGCTCCTATCCTTCCCGGACACACACTTCCTCCGTCGCCTCCCGCCGCACCTGAACCGTCACCCCTAATTCCTTGGGTCCCAGGTTTCCCAAATACTCCCGAAAACGTTTTTCCGCCATCATCATCACCACCGTCGCCATCTGTTTCCAAATCATCGCCTGTCGAAATACAGCCGCCTCCGATTCCTCGAGTCCCAGATTCCCCTGCATTTCCTAAGAATCCATTACCACCACAACCTCCTCTGGTCCCTGAAGTACCAGACCTGCCCACTTTTCCGCAACCTGGAAGTGCACTTCCGCCGTTTCCTCCGTCTGTGCCGAAACTGCCTCCTATTGTGACACGACCTCCTCCGATTCCTGGAGCCCCAGAGGCTCCCACCTTCCCAGGCCACACAATTCCACCATGGTCATCGCCGTCTGTTCCCAAATTGCCTCCTATTGTAAGGCGTCCTCCTCCGATTCCCGGAGTCCCAGATGCTCCCGTCTTGCCTGGACACACAATTCCGCCGTTGTCATCGCCGTCTGTACCCAAACTGCCTCCCATCATAAGGCGGCCTCCTCCAATTCCTGGAGCCCCGGATGCTCCCACCTTTCCTGGACAAACGATTCCACCATGGTCATCGCCCTCTGTGCCCAAGTTGCCTCCCATTGTCACACGTCCTCCTCCGACCCCTGGAGTCCCAGCCGCTCCTACATTGCCTGGAGACATGAAGCCGCCATCTTCATCGCCATCTACGCGCAAATAATTGCCTCCTGCTGTGCCACGGCCTCCCCCGATTCCCAGGCGTACGCTTCCACGGACACATTTAGTTGATATGGGTTTCTAGTAGAATTACGTTCAATAAACTGCGAAAGATCGGCTCGCTATATATTTATCTACATTGTTGTAATGGATTGTGTACTACAATTTGTTGTTGGAGGATGATCATTACTCCTCTGAGCTTTTATGTATTGTATTTCCACATTAAATTTCACATTCTTACTGTTAGTTACGTCCATGTTTGAGCTTTTGTTTGTGGGGGTACTGCATATTGGATTATAGCTGGGGACACACACAGCGATGTATAGTACTGCATCCTTGACTCCTAAACAAAATAAAGTATGCTATTGACAGAATTTTTCCCACAAAGAAACAAACAGTAAAAAATTATTAGTGCTATCTTTTGAGTAATCAGCAAAAGCTACATGTGCTGTAGAATTGTTAAAGTAACGGTTTTGAAAATGGTATAACCCTGAAGTTTTTTCATTAAAAATGTTTTGATTGTCATTTTTCTGTTGAGATGATATACTTTGTGAATTATCAGTTCAAAATATATGTTCGTTATGTAGGAGTGATGAAGAATCTATTGACCATCTTACTACTATTCTGTTTAGTTTAACAAAGAAATTTGGAGACCTTTTATGTTTACTTGCGGAGTTAAACGTTTTCCTACATTATATCGGGATATCTCGTCATCATGGCACTGTTTTAATTTTTCAGTGCGCATCTCTGACTACTTCAAAGATATGAAACTGTTATGACAAATTCCCTAGGATTAGCTAATATCAATCGCATGAGAGCACGAAAAATATCAAGAACACACGAACAGAATACGTGGTTCGGCTTGAAGCCTAGCTACGTCCACGGGCGAAGGAGGAGAAAAGCTTTACTAATTGTGAGGAATACAAAGTGGATCTCTCAATCCCAAATAACACCCCAAAAGCCTAATACAACTCTCAACGAAAGGAACAAAAGAGAAGAATATCAAATAGGCTTCACAAAAGAACTATATCTTCTTGATTGGTGCTCTGAAGATTGATGCATCTAATTGGCTTGAAAGATTGTTCTTATATAGCCTTGAAGACCCCAACTCCTTGTTGTCTAAGGAATAAGAATTCTTATAGAAATAGAAGTCCACATGTCCTAAAACCTAACAAGAGTCCAAGTAGGAATAAACATCTAATATGATTGATTGTGCAAAGTCTAATGTAAGTAGGACTCTTGATCAAAACAAACCAAGCAATATGGATTTGAGTATTTGAGTCAACCTATAACAAATCTCCACATTGACTCAAATGCATAAAAAATTCCTCACTCCAAAATAAGCTAACTTACTCCACCTTCTCCAATAGCCCCGCAGGGCATCTAAGTGCGACATGTATCGATGAAATCCAAGCCCAATTTGAACTTGCTAATTGAAAGAGGCCTCCTCAACAAATCGACTGAATTTTTCGCACAATGATCGTAAATATTAGCGAAGTCATTACCTGAAGTAACTCCTGAATAGCTGAAGGGCACAAAATTATCAACTGACAATGCATAAGCTACTGTATCTTTATATCTTCGTGGTGGTCGGATATCTCGTCTAGACCGATCTCTGGCAATAGTGTATTCCCGCTCTTCCTACAACTACTAAGGTGCTTCATCTACTTGAACGAGATCTGGCTGCTGAAATCCCGTAGTCTTATCCTGCTGAAGAGCTGAATCACAAATTTTTAACTCCACCTTATTACCTGTAGTGCGCTTATCAACAATTGAAACTGATGACCGTTTCTGGCGGAACATAGCAGATTCATCAAAAGTAACATCACAGCTAATAATAATCTTAGGAGACTTTGGATCAGGACACCACAACCTAAAACCCTTAACATCCGATGCATAACCTAGAATCATACACTTCTTCACTCGGGCTCAAGCTTCCCTTGATTAACATGCACATATGCAAGGAAACCAAATATTCTAAGATTAGAATAATCCGTAGGCTTATCGGGCCAAACCTCCTTTGGAGCTTTACAGCTAATAGCAGTAGATGGCGACTGATTCACTAAGTAACAAGCCGTATTCACTGCTTTCGCCCAGTATTCCTTACCTAAAGCTGCGTTGAACATCATACAATGAGCTTTCTCTAATAGGGTTTTGTTCATACGTTCTGTCACTTCATTCTGTTGCGGCGTGTGAGGGATTGTACGATGTCCAATGATTCCATCATTCTTGCAAAACTCATTAAATTCTCCTCCACAAAACTCAAGGTCATTATTAGTTCTAAGCCTCTTAATCAGCCTCCTAATCTGCTTCTTAACCAAAGACTTCCACTGCTTGAAAGTCACAAACACCTCATCTTTATGTCTCAAAAAATAGATCCAAACCTTCCTGGAGTAGTCATCAATGAAGGTTAACAAATAACTGGAACTACCACCCCTCGAGGTAACTTGAGAAGGTCCCCAAAGATCTGAATGAATATAATCCAAAGTACCTTTAGTCTGATGTCCCGCCGTATTGAAGCTGACTCTTTTCAGATTCCCAAAGATTCAATGCTCGCAGAATCCTAATGTTTCTATACCATGTCCACATAAAAGATCATTCTTACTCAACTCGGTCAATCACATGGATGTAGTCACTGATGAGAGCTGCATCATCCTTGCCGTCTCTGAAGAGAAAATATCCCACTTTCCTCCGACAATCATCACAACTGATTATACCATCATGGATTTTAATGGAAATGAGTTCACTTCCCAACTTATAGTCACCATTGGCAGTGATATGATGAGGGAACGCCCCCGAAGGAAACGGATAGAACAAGCACAATATTTTGTATTCCATAGTTGATGAGGCGTATCCGAATGCAACCATCTTTTGATTGTTGCATCCATCATATTGTGAAGTTTTTTGGAGAACAGTGATTATGTCTCTCCTGGTAGGGTTGCATATGTACACAGTTCTGCTGTCGTCGATGCATACAAGATCTAGGCAGGCTGGTACTATTTTCCATTTATCTAGAAAATGGAAATAGAAGCTTAGACGATAATCTTGTTTAGTTCCTTCCTAGCGATTCAGAAAAGATGATAATATAGTGACAGCTCGTCTACACTTTGAGAAGCGAGAAACACCAATATTTTCACTGACGCGGTTCCCTTCTTCATTGTGTTTGATCAAAACTGGGCGGTATGCTCGCGGCCTAAGCTGATACATTTCTTGCAAATTCATTGCTGTGAGATCATGAGGAGAAGAATTATTTTCACTACTTCCTACTTCATCATTTTGAAAATTACTTTTTATTTAGTGGTTATTTGGTTCATTTCCTATTTATTGGGAAACACTATTCTTTGTAAAGAAACTCAAGTTTTGGGTTTTCCAAACTTTTCTAAAAAATATATTGTTTGGGTTTGGTTCACACATAAAACATATAGGAAACTAATGTACACTCTTTT
Organism: Asparagus kiusianus; assembly: GCA_022839385.1. Classification (NCBI taxonomy): domain Eukaryota; kingdom Viridiplantae; phylum Streptophyta; class Magnoliopsida; order Asparagales; family Asparagaceae; genus Asparagus; species Asparagus kiusianus. The sequence continues at coordinate 91,059 of BQKN01000698.1, read as the reverse complement.
CTTATGTTTGGTTGGTATCCAAAAAAGGAAAAAACATTTATTGATTAGACATTTCTCACTTTTCTTTTGTTTGGTTGGTATTGAAGTTTGTAGGGAAAAATGTATATGGTCATCATGGTAAATTTACCATTCACTAAAGATAAATTTATTTGTGATCATGATGGGGTGTAATCTTACCAAAATAAAAGTGCGAAAACAACATGTAAAACTAGTAAATAACCGAATTCATCATAAATATTTGTTTGACATAAAAAATCATATGAAACCTATAATGACATGATTATCATAACTGTTATGAATTACATACCTGATTTAGGTGGAAGATTACCTGTTTGACCTGAAAAAATCATATGAAACCTATAATATCGTGATTGATCATAACTGTTATGTACTACATACATAAATTAGCAGAAAAATTCTTATAAAACCAGTTAGGTTCTAAAACCATGAGCGCTTCAAAACCATAGGTAAAACCAGTAGAAAATTTAATGATCTAAATAAATGTTGTCAGACTCAACATCCAACCTCTAACTAAACGTACCAATCCATATACATCTATAAAATGCAACGTTTGTATACCAAATGCTAACCCGGAAAAATATGTGTTAAGAAAAGTAAAAATATTAGTGAATTCTCATCTGCACTATCATTTAAACGTAAGAATATTTAAATTTTTTGATAAAAAATACAACTGTTTATTTTAATGTCAATTTACCCTATTTTTTTATCAGCGTGGAAGGATTACTAAACCTAAACATCCAATCACTTTTGAGAATTGGTTGCTTATACAAATGCAGATCGAGAGTAAGATGAGATGTGAGATATCATGGAATTAGTAGAAGTTATATTAAGAGTTAAGGCTGTAAAAGTTAGAGATCGAAATGGAAATTAGAAGTGTCCCTACTACAAAAATATATCCAACATGAACTGGAGCAAAAATAGATAGTGCAGCCCTTTGAACCATATTAACGATACTTTGTTCATCAATACAATCACCATCATCATCCATCTACGATACAAGTATTAAATTGAAATAATTAATATGACTAGTAAGCATCTGTATGCAATGTCAATAATCAAAACTCCTATCAAATTGACACAAAAAATAGATATACTAGTAAAGTCTTAATAATCAAAACCCCCATAAAATTAGCATGACAAATAGATATAAATAGTAAAGTCTTAATATCTCATAGTAAACGTATCTATATCTGTTAAAAGCATGAGCAGAAATGAAGACCCAATGAAGTCTCACCGAATATACTATATAGTTATTTTTTCTCATTATGAATGTTTGTAGTTACTCATGGTAATAAGTTCAAGCCATATGCAGGTCGTTAAGATTTTTTGTGTCAGCTTTAATTGCAGTGAATATAGCATTTAACAAACGAGACTATTTACAATCTTTTCCATGGAAGATTAAAATAGTAGTAAAGTAGAATCATGCAGGAAAACTCATCTCTATAACTAGCCAACACATCAATCCTTGCCGAAAAATGATTAAACTTCAAATAATTCCTTAAAATTTACTCAAAAATAAGTGCTCATTTCTAAAAAACACAATTCCATAAGAACATGATATTTTCAAAATAATTCTTAAAAAAACGCAACATCCAAATTTCATCACAGTAATTCTAAAATTTGTAGAAATCATACCTTAGATTGCTAACTTTGTGCAAATCTTGCAACAAGAACGAAATTTTCCCAATAAAGGTGCTGTCTTTTTAGTAATATCCATAAAAAATATGAATTTGAAGAACCGAGGCTTGATAAATTGAAAATCAAGCACAAAATCAACACTTTAGAATTTTCATAGGCATCAGAGAGGAACTGAGGCGCGAAGAGCGAAGAAAATAATAAGGGCTAGTAGTGATAACCCTAGCAATCAATAAGTTTTACTCAAATAAACCGCATATTTAACAATAGGTTAGATTTTGGACAATTTACACCAATTTTATCTCAATTTCGAAGGAAATGGGGGAAGGCAAAGAGCTTAGGTGGAGGGTTTTCATGGCTGGAGGGATGAAGAGAAGAAGCGAACCAAAGCGGGACAAAAAAAAATCCTAGAATAGGTTTTGTCGACGTGACGTTGATGTCTGATGGAGGAAAGTGGTTTCTGCGTCTCTTTCAAGTGAACCAAAAAAGCCCTTATTTCTTACTTCTTCTACTTCTATTAACCAAAGGAGCTATTAATGATAGACTCAGTTAGTATAATAGTATTACGTCCATACCTAATATGCCAACCCTCAAACGCTATACCTCTCTCTTTAAATCCCTTTAATTATCACATATGTCATCACTATTCTTTTGAATCCTCTCGAAAAAACAAAGGCAAGTGTTCATCTCCCTTTGCCTTGATTTCATCTTTTAATTTTTTTCATCTTTTAATTTTTTAGTCTCTTTTATCTCATCTTGAATATGTCAGGAGATTTAGAAACTCTAGAAGTCGCTTCCACTGATCCTCTCCTACATTCTTTTTAGCAGTAGAGGAGAAGAAAACATAGTTTGCTATTAGCTTTATATTTTAAAAAGAGAATAATGGGTATCCTTGTCATAGGAGGAGATTTTCTCTTTGAAAATGATGTGGCACAATCCTCACAATGTGATATTCTCTCTCCTACTTTATTCACATGGTGAGGATTGAGCCACATCATTTTCAAGGAGGAAATCCCCTCCTTGACATAGGACACCCATTAATCTCTTTTAAAAAATTGCCACATACATGACACTCCTTAATTAAAATTTTTTATTAGATCCAAATAAGTTTGGTCATATGATACTAACCTGCAAATTTTTTGAAACCCCAAATATTTTACAGAATAACAAAAATATTTTAATTTTTTTACGCTTAACCCTATGAGGATATATGTCCCATAATTTTACATAGACAAATATTATCTCTCAAGATCAATACATACCCCACATATCATTCATATTTACTACTTAACCCATAAAATTACAAACAACTCTTAAAAATACAAAAAAAATAAAAAAATAAAAAAATAAATAGCTCCCGCAAAAATATGAAACTACAAACAACTCTCTAAAAAATATGAACATTACAAAAATCTCTTTAAGTTCTTAAAATTATATTGAACCCTGGAAAAATCTAAAAATACACTCGTCCCCTTAAAAATTCTAAAAATTATAAACAACCCCTTGAAAACTCCAAAAGCTATAAACAAATTAATTTACAATATATAACAAATTACTTTAAAATACAAAAATTACAAACACCTAAATTTAAAAATGCAAAAAAAAAGCTTCTTAAAAATCTAAAAATTGTAATAAAACCCTAAAATTCAAAAAAGTCATTTTTTAATATTAGAAACATCTCCCTTCAAAAATATAAAATTTAAAAAATAAAATTCAAAAAATTACAAAGAACTACCCAAATTTTTTGAATATTATAAATATCTCCCTAACAAAACTAAAAATTGAAAAAACCCTTGTAAAATAAAAAATTAGAAACAACCTCCTCAATTATTAAAATATTATATACATAATGTTAAAAATAATAAACAACCATTATTAGGTGGTTTTTATGAAAAAATATTGGGGATAAGCGAAAAATTAAAATCTTATTGGGTGTTTTCTTCCAAAATTTATTAGAAGTTTTTTGATTAGTTGACCAGACATTAACTTACAATGTTCATCTAGAAGATTTCTGCAAAACGTTTTTGGAAGGATATATAGATGTTTGTGATCAGATGTGAAGACCATATGTCTATTAAAGAATGGATTATCGGTTAATATTGTTATAGTGTACATTAGTTTTCTAATTAGTATGAGAACTAAAATCCTAAATAGACAGGATAATCAAGTGAAAAACATCATAAATAAACAAAACATGGATCTTCTATTATGTGAGCAGAAAAAATGGACTACATAAAAGGATACATAGAGATAAAAAAGGAAAATGATTTAAATCTCCCCTAGTATGCAAAAAGGAAATTTTGATTTACTGATAGCCTTACATCTCGAGAAAAAACCGCTATGTGTCCATATCTAATTTAAAAGTTTGAAACTAAAACTATTCACATACTTATTTTGTGAGGTACTATTGTTTTTTTAATATTTTGGGATATTACAAACAAGAGGGATATTATAAACAGGGGGTGGTGATTAAGCCATCTAATTTGAATTTTAATTTTAAATATAATATCTATCGACGTCCTTATTTTGTATTTCCTTTATAAATAAGCTCAAACTTGAGCTATCTACTTTTGAAGATATAGCAATCTATTGAAAAAATTAATACAATTTATTTAAAAGCGAGACTATAACTAAAAAATAAATTCATAAAGGAAAAAAAATAGATATACAGACCAAAGAAACTGAAACAACCCATGCAAGCACGGACATAACACTTTTTTTACATATAGAGAGAAATAAATGGGACTCTTAAATGCACAAAATAATTAACATATGTCATATCATAAAGGTAAAAAAACTAACATGTGTTATATCATTAGTACACATGTGTTTTTCTATTCTATTAGAAGACAAGTAGATACATAATCTTATATTTACCTAAGAATCATCATCAAATTAAAACTATTCATATTTAGAAAATTCTACATATTAAATATTTTGTAATCCTAATCAGATTATAAGTATCTATTTTTTAAAAAGTTCATAATCATATATTTAAATATAGAAATATATCCACTTAGAAATCCTTATCAAATTAAACTTTTCATAATTTGAAAATTTTAATAATCAAATATTTTGTAATCCTTATTAGATTATAACTATCTATATTTTAAAAAGATCTCGTAATCATATCTTCAAATATAAAAATTAAAGAAAAAACCCTCCTTCAACTATTTTAATTTGAGAAAAATCTCCACAAATTTGAGCATATATTGTAAACTCCACCCCCTCCCCAACCCCACCCACACCCACTATGAAAATTTGAGATAATTCCCTAAATTTTTCTCACTTAACCCCTCCCAAATATGAGGTGTGTTTGAGAAAACCCCCCTCAACTCTTTTAATCTGAGAAACCTCTATTATGTTTGAGCATATTGTAGACACCCCCCCTCAAGTTTGAAATTTTGAGAAACTCTCATAAATTCTTCCCAGTTTATGGCCTATAAGCTAACACTATTAGGTCTAGCATATCATGTGACAAGTAAGTGACTGAAAAAGATGAAAATACACCTCAATCATAAAAAAATCACTATGAATTATTTTGGATAAGAGAAAGAGAGTAGGAACAAGGAAAAATATCGAGATGTTTTTTACCAGTTGGGTGGTTTCTTTGTAACTGAAGGGTTTGATTTTGAAAAGGGTATTTTATTTAGTTTATATTTTGAAATGATGTCAGGGGGTTTGATGAGAAAAGTGTGAAATATTAAAGAAGTTTTATGAGACACTCCATAGTTGAGCAGAAATTCTCTAGTTTTCAAAGTATAGGGGGTTATCTATAATATTGCTATACCTGAGGGGGATTTTTTTAGATTAAAATAGTCGTTTGGAAGTTTTTTTTTTTTTTTTTGGGGGGGGGGGGGGGGGTCCTCTAAGACATTCACGATGAATGACTAACCATGCGAGCACGGGCAAAATACTTGTACAGATACATACACAAGTATACATAGCAAGAACTAAGTCTCGAAGCTAAGGATGTCAATAGTATTGTAGAGGAGATTTAAGCATATTATAAAGATCATCTTTGGTTTCTTAGTAGACCATTTATCTTTCTTTGCTTTCTAGGAGAGATAGGGAGATTAGAAAGGAGAGACTATGGGATCCGAGATGCAAGCCTAGAGGTTCTTGGCGTAGCGCGGAGGGGGGGGGGGTAGGGGGGAGGGTGGTGGTGAATACGATTGTAGCCTTTTTTATCAAAACATAGAATATGCACAAGAATATAGCGAATAAAAGTGATAAATTATATAAGGGAATATCACTATCACCAAAAGCAACCAAGAACACAAGATATTTATAGTTGTACGGATAAATTACAAACCCGATTTTGTAGGCTTACAAGATGGAAACCCTAGTTTCTCCCAAACTAGTCGTCTAACTTACCTCTTCACAATGAGTGACTCCTACCCACCCTAGTTCTAACCCTTAATTCAACCGACTTGAGTACACCATAAAAGAAGTTCAAAAAATACAAATCAAATATCAATTATGCTCAAAATTAAAAATAATCTTACAAACCTTTTGATAAAATAGACTGTTCTTCGAAGGATACAAACAAATCTAAGATAGGTGATGAAGATCAATCCAAGGGAAATTCTCCTTGCTTTGGAATGATCCGAAGATGTTGTGCATGATAAATAAAAGTTTTTCGAGTCTCTAGGAAATCAAAAATCACTTCTTGATCTCCCAAAATCAATACCCTAGAACTCCTCCTCTTTTCCCTCTCACTCTCTAAGTTTTTGTCTCACAATTAGGTCAGAAAAGAGATCCATGAAACATGGTAGAGGTTGTAGATAATATGAATGATGAATGGCTTTGATTGTAAAATCAAAATTTGCATCAGCCAACTTTACCATCGATGGTGCCTCTCGACCATCAATGGTGTCTAGAGACCATCAATGGTTGATGAGCACCATCGATGATATTCATGTATTTAAAATTTTTCATCATTAATAAAGACTTGAACCATCAATGGTCATCATCCACAATCGATGGTCAAAGACCACCATCGACAATAATGATATTGAAATCAGCTTTTGAGCTGCTTTTCGTGTTATTTCACCTCTTACATGTCCCATACTTATATTTACCTATACTAAATATTTCAAACTACTATTAGTACTAAATGAGAGTTTGTTATTATTAAGATAAGAAATATTATATAGACAATATCCTAATAATCTCCTCATTTTGATAATAACAAAATTGATATTTAAATATCAAAATTTTTGCATGTTCGAGATATATAAGATGAGATTAATGGGTATCCTTGTCATAGGAGAGGATTTCCTCCTTGACGCATATGTGGCACAATCTTCACCATCCTCATAAAATAGGAGAGAGAGTGTGAGTTGGTGGAGATTTGTGCCTACTTTATGAGGATGGTGGAGATTGTGCCACATAGGTGACAAGGAGAAAAATCCCTTCCTATGACAAGGATACACATTAATCTCATATAAGATAGTATGCACAAATACACTTTCATAACAAGAAATGATATGCAATGCTACCCCTACATTCATGCATTGATGAAAGGTGTAAACAAACACCGGTATTGTGAGGCTTCCCCTAAAACAATGCAATGAGTTTTTCAAAAATTTTCAAAGGTATAAATTCTGCTCATGTATAAGCTCATCAAATTGCACAAATACTTAATACAATAAAATTTAGATAAGAGGGCATCGGCTTAGAAGGTTCGCTAGGCAACATCGCATGTTTTAGGTTCGGCTTTTAAAATAAAAATCCGAGTATCTTAACGTACAACGTTCTACAACAAGTATCAATAATTAATAAAAGAAATTTTAATTAGTTGCAATTAAGGTATGCTTTTTGCTGTTTATATTAATTTTCAAAAAAATGATCGTGGGAGCCACTGAAGTTGGCAAACCGGGTCGAATGAGAACGCGATCCAATCCACCAGTCTACCACGCTTCAAGCCGATTAAACTTGGATCGTGGTTCACTGTAGTGTCTCACATTCTCGGCATCCATTGGATGGACAATTGCTTGCGGCTCTTTGTCAAGGGTCCTCCGTATATATAGAAACGTTGACGTACTGTAAGATAAGATTATTTTCCATCACGACTACAATCTTTTCCTTCCGCATGTCAATAAACCCATAAAATTACATACTTCCTTTCTCGTTCTAGAAAAGAGTAACAATCAAACTTCCAACTAACTAACAAGGATTGACTCAACTAACAAACCCACTATCCCATAATGCTCTTTGATCATCTACCCATTCTCTTGACATTTTTGCTCCCACATATATATGACCAAAAAAGTTACACAAGCAGAACAAGTAAACGTCTACGCAAACAAACAATAACAACCTCATGACTTGGACTTTCCTTCAACTACTCTATAAATATATACATTTGCTGTGAGCTCTCACATAAATAACAATGGCTTCCTCAACCTCCACCTTCTTCTTTCTCACAGCATTTTACGATCATGTGTACAAATATGTGCTACGGTGCTCGTATTCTGATGGATGTTTCTCCGGTCCCAACTGCTCCTGTCTTTCCTGGACACACACTTCCTCCGTTGCCTCCTTCTGGACCCCAACCGTCATCACTAATCGCTAGGGTCCCATATTTTCCAAATATTCCCAGAAATATTTTTCCACAGTCATCATCACCACCATCAACAGATCCTGAATATGTTTTTCCGCCGTCATCAACACCACCATCACCTCCTGGTTCCTAGACTCCCAGATGCTCCCATCTTTCCTGGAAGCACGATTCCACCATGGTCGTCACCATATATCCCTGCCCGAATTGCCTCCCAATATTGTCACACGTCCCCCTCCGACTGCTGGGGCCCCAGGTGTTCCTACATTGCCTGGGCACACAATTCCACCATTGTCATTCCCGTCTGTGCACTAATAGTATCCTCCTATCGTGGCACAGGCTCCTCC
>BQKN01000698.1:54991-74991 GCA_022839385.1 Asparagus kiusianus | reverse complement strand
AAGAGCTTCAAATCCACAAAGAAAATATTACAAGAGAAATTTAGTGATAAAAGTGATCTAATTCTTTAGGGTTACATGCATCTTCTTAAATAGAATAACAAACAAGGCTCCTAGTAAGACTAGAATTACAAAGAAATAGAAAGTGGAAATCCTATCCTTAAAAGACTCTATAATAGAAAAAACAAATCATAAATCAAGAATTTGTTTCCTAATCTAATTTGACTTCAACATTGAATTTATTTCCTAATCAAAATTAACTCTAACTTTATTACTAAAAATAAACTAAAGGCTTATAAATTCTGAAACCCTATCAAAAATGGGTATTACTGATAGTATTGTGGGATTCTGCTAAGATAATTGACTCCGTCTCGTCGAGATAGGCGATTTTTATATATAATATGTTAGAATTCGTCTTCCGGATTGAGAGATATTGTTGTTTCTCTATGGTCAGTCAATAATTCATCCATATTAATATTTGACTCTTAAAGGTCCCACTTCTCCATAAATTGGATTGTTATGTGTCCTACATCAAAATGATTCTTTGTGCTCAAACATGTTGAGTCTACTACACATAGCTTCTCATTGAGCTCTCTCATGAAAAGTTCATTGGCTCCTCTCCAAGTGAAGTCGTATATCTGCCATGGCGCTTGAATCACTGACCATTCATCTAGTTCGAGATCAAATCGAGCTATACCCGCAGTGTTGTAATAATCAAAGTGAGCCATACCCACATTGGAACTATTATAAGGCATCACATGAATGTATCTGCCGATGACAACCGCATCACCCTTGCCGTTGTTGAAGGGAAAGTCTCCTACTTTCCTCCAACAATCATCACAAATGATTTTACAGCCAAGGATTTAATGGAAATGACTTCACACCCTAATTTATAGTCATGATTGACAAAGAGAAACAGAACAAACAAGCTCAATATTTTGTATTCCATGGTAAAAGAGGCGTATCCAAACGCGACCATCTTTTGATCGTAGCATCCATAAGATTGTGAAGTTATTTGGTACACTGTGATTATGTCTCGTGGTAGGTGTAGATGTCAAAAATTGCCAATAGGTTCCCGCACGCAGCTCCAGACAAAGAGAAGACGATGAACATTATTATCCGAGTCATGGAGGATTATCTGACACCGACAACCGTATGAAGCGAATCAGCGAACCATTGATGATGTAGTAACAAACCACCGGAACGACAAAGCAAGGGAACGCGCTCTCACCGGACACCTCTAAGTAGCCCGCACGCGTTCACATGGTACCTCCAAGTGGCCCACATGCTCATCAGCTACCGCCAAGTGGCTCACGTGCTCATCAGCTACCGCCAAGTGGCCCACGTGCTCATCAGCCACCTCCAAGTGGCTCACGCACTCATCGGCCACCGCCAAGTGACCCGCGTGCTCACCGGCCACCTCCAAGTAGCTCGTACGCTCACCAGCCACCTCCAAGTGGCCCGCGTGCTCACCGGCCACCTTCAAGTGGTTCGCACACTCATCATCCACATCCAAGTGGCCTGTGCACTCACCGGTCACCTCCAAGTGACCGGCGTACTCATCAGCCAGCTATAAGTGGCCCGCGCACTCACCGGCCAGCTCCAAGTGGCCCCGTGCTTATTAGCCACCTCCAAGTAGTTAGTGCGCTCATCAACCACTTCCAAATAGCCAGTACGCTCATCAGCTACCTCTAAGTAGCCCGCGCACTCGTCAGCTACCTCCAAGTTAACGAAATGCATGAAGCGAATCGGTGAAGCGTATAAGTTAGTGAAACGATGAAATACGTGTAACAACAGAAAAGGAACAAATTGGAATAGCCCCTGGTGGCCGAGTCGCACTAAAAGGACTCGGCCAAAGGCAGTGGCTCGGTAAAGGCTGAGCCGCCAAATGGCGGCTCGGCCAAGGTCGAGCCACCATTTGGCGTCGTGCATAGTACCGAGCCACCGTGGGGTGGCTCGCACCCAGAAATGCTAAAACGCCTAAAAACATTTTTCGCGGGTTTCTTCTGTTCCAGAGCCTCCTAACTGATTGGATGCTATCCCTAAACGTGGTTAAGCAAGAATAACATCAAATCATCAGTTATTATTTGAAAGCGCTGTATCCGAAGCCTATAAATACAAGCCTAGGGCCATATACGCAAAGGATCAGAAATTTAATGGTGAGATGCTGTCAAATTAAAGAGTGGAACACGAATTTTAGAGGAGGGCTAGCAAATCTTGGCAAACTTCAGCATAAAGAGAGAGCTATTCGAAGGATCTGAGGCCTGTTTCCCCTTTTCTCCGGATCAAACTTAGTTTTGATCTCGAGAAGAGTCGTAATCTCGCTTGGTCGAGATTATCACTTCTGCGATTGTGTCCTTTATGAAGCAGGAACTTTAATTAACTTTTCTATCAACCAGATTTGATCCGTGGTGGTTCACGGATTAACGTGTCCCCGGCACAGGCAAAGATCCCACGCGAAGCAGCAGGTGATAAATGTCTGTTGCGTATGTTTTAAGGAGATTGTATTTGTATATTTTTTTATTGTGTAAGAAGATCTTATAAAAAGATTAAGTTTTCTCTTTTTTGAATTTGTAATCGATAAATAATTGTAACAGATTCAATGATAATAAAGAAATCAATTTCTGACGCAAACACGCTGGCGACCACAGTGGGAGCCAACAACCTCTCTGCCGAGGCTATCGTGTCATAACCATGGATCAAGATCCTGGTTGAAGAAGAGGTCGAGTATAAGTTCGACCAGGCCAAGTTTGAGGAATACCTCTCCTCATCCTCATCAAGATCTTCCTTGTCCTGCAAGAACAGGAAGATATTGACATCAAAGAAGGCTCGAGGTGACTCTCGCCCAATAGTTGATGAGGTATCCCCTCACAATGCTCCTCCGGCATCCACTGAAGCCGAGATTTTAGATCACAACTCCTATTTAGTCCAGGAGTTGTTTAACGAAGGTGCGCCAATTCTGACAAAGAGGGATCATTAGAGGCAACGGTAACGACTCGCGCGACAACTAGCCAAAGCCCTAGATCCAGTTAACAGCATCCGTTATGAGGTGGATCTGAACTTCAGGAAGCGTCAACCGCCTCAGCCGCGACCAAATGGCTCCTCCTCCAGACCATCAACTAATAAATGGATCCGCGTCAAAAGAACCCGTTCAACTCTTGACGAAAGCATCCAAAAGCATCATGCACTACTCGCACACGTGCAGATTCTTATGCAGGAGGCACAAAAATTTCAGAGGGAAGAGGTGGTCAAGAAACCACCAAAACTACGCCAAGTTTGGAGGCTAAAGTCCAAAACGACGTCGAAAACAACTCGAACAGCGCTAGAAACTGTAAAAAAAAGGGGACAGTCCATACTGGTTCGGCCAAGGCTAAGCCACCTCCTGCTAGCTCGGCCAAAGCCGAGCCACCAAAGAGTGGCTTGGCTAAGGTCGAGCCACCAAATGGTGGCCCACGCCAAAGCCGAGCCAGCTCAGCCTACCTTGCACTTGATTCACCTCTCGCGGAGTTTTTCGCATCTTCGACAACCCCCGTTCCTCTCCTAATGAATCCCACTCCTTTGGTGGAGCCCCACGATAGCATAGACTTATCCCGATTTAAGATGAATGTCACGAATTGCCTTGGTCCTTTGCACGGGGATCGAGGCTAACTTCTAATCAAAGAACGCTTGGGTCTGACGTATGAATCTCGAGCGGCTATTCAAGCTAGGGGTCGTATATGCACTCCCTTCAAGTCAAAGCCATCCCATGAAAGGAAAATTCTAATAACCACCCGCTTGGGGTTACGTGTCAAAGTTCAGGAGCCCGTTGAGATTCCACACTTGCAATGGGGCGGATCTAAACGTGCAACTCCTAAGAATGTCAATAAGGTGTTACATACTCGAAAAGAGACGTGTTCATTACATGACCATGTCATACCTGGGAAATCAAATCAACAGCTGATAGGTTGCTCCGGTCACAAAATTGATGAGTTGTATTATTAGGCTAGGGGTACGAAGAAATCTCAAAAGAGAAGTATCCCAGAATCGGACTTTCACTTTCCTTGTGAGAGGTTAATCAGGGTAGTATTATCAGAGTGTAGCTGCCCCAAGACTGCTCCACGGAGGGTCTCAATATTCTAGAGAATCTCCACAGAAGTTTACAAATCCAAATCAAAATATTTCTATAAGAAGAAATTTGTCGGTCATGATAAAGAGCTTCCATAAGTTACCATCAATGTGGCCGATAAAGAAAAATCAGCAAGGCGTTACAACCTTGACCCTTTCTCAGAGGCAACTCATCGCATTGTTTGGTTATGGTCAGGAACTAGATGATCTAGACTAGACATAGGACACTCCTCGTAGGGTGAAATGTTAGATGCCAAAATGCACTTTTGGATTAGGTAATCAAGTCTTCCGACGGTTAATGTTATCCGAATCTTTTTTGATTCTAGAAGTGGAGATCCCACTTTGAGTTTCTTCTATACCTGGAGATGGAATATAATTTTTTTCTCTCCAGCATCGGGTTCGCCTTTGCCCCAAGAGAAGACACCATCTTCCAACGCTAAAATCCATGCCTTACACGCATGAGGAATTTTATCCCGAGTCCTAAGTAGGGATAAGTCAGCATCTTGTTAGACCCTAGAGGGGGGGTGATTAGGGTCTTATGCTAATCTAATTCCAAATTTATGGCCAATTTAAAATAATGTTGAATAATATGTTCTTGCAAGAGATGAATATGAGCAATAAGAACAATAAGACTGTGCACAGGAAGATATGAGACAAACAAAACACAAACACACGATATGTTCACGAGGTTCGGTCCCCACGACCTACGTCCCCGCTCCTCACCTCGAGGAGATATCCACTATCACAATCCGGTTTGGAAGCCGGAACTTCTACACACTCGATTTACAAGTTCACCGAAAACTCTCACACTACACAATCACTCACAATCACACTTTACACACTAAGTGTAGGAATCTAGCCCGTGTCCTCCTCCTCAAGTGCTCGATTACAACCTCTCCCTAGGTTAGTCAATCGACGCCACTCCTCTTGGATTTGACCCCGTCTCTCTCTCCTCACACTTCTCTCGGTGTACAAGTGTATTACAAGTGATTCTCTCAAATAACAGTTGAATATAAAGATTTGTTCTCAAATAACAAGTGAGAACACAATGAAGCTCACACTCACTAAATCACACTCCACAACCCACAATATATGATATGACAATATTAAGCTCAATAAGTGTGTGTGATAACAGTGAATGAAACACAATAACTGTAACTTAAAATATAGCTTAATCAAATAAAAGAGAAATAGAAATAAGCTATATAAGAATGAGTTTAGGAAACTTCTCAATGAACAAGAGGAGCTGAAGAGATGACGATCTCAATGAGATTTGAAAGCCTCCTCTTGATGTAGAAAATCTTCTATTGAAAACAGATTACCCAAAACAGATCTTAAACAGCTCTTAAACGCAATTAATATTTTGTAAAACAACAAACTTAGATTTCTTAGGTTTTTAGAGGAAGAGCAGTAATGGGGTATATATAGCACCCCAATACAACAGCTCAAAGAATGTAAAAAGACCAGAAAACCCATTTGAAAAACTAGCCGTTAGGCTCAGTTTGGTGATGAGTCGGTCGACCGGTACGGTCGACCGATTAGTTCAAAAAACGAAAGAATCAGGGTTTTAAAGATGTCGGTCGACCGACATGAATTTCGGTCGACCGAAATTAACTTGCGGGCGACCGGAATGAAATTACGGGTGACCGGAAAAGTTTTGGAAACAATTCTCAGAAAGCAGACAGTCGTCGGTCGACCGTATCGGTCGACCGAATTCTGATATTGAAAGTTGACAGGTTTTGGGTGAGTTTCGAAAAATCTTTTAAAATATCAGATCATATCCAAAATTTGTGAAACTTTGGGAAAAGTTTATAAATGATGAAGTAAACATGTTTGAAGAGAAATTTTTGGAAAAACATTTTTCGTTTGCTAAAACTCCCTGTTTTTGAAAACAGCTTAGAAAACCTGTAATTTTACGAAAGTGAAGGTTGATATAAACATGTAAATATACATATATATTGTGCATATAATATCTGTATATAGTGAAACCTGAACGAGCTGTAAACAAGAGATAAAAGTATTTTAACAACGTTTTATGAAAAGATCATCTATATAATGGAAAACGTCATAAATCGTGTTTAAGCGTATATGTATTGAGCTTGAATATAATCATATGATATATGTAAGAACTAAAAATATACCTAGGTAAATCCACGCAGATGAACTTGAATCTTTAACACTTTAGTAATGCGTGTTGAAATATCTGAAAAAGAACACAAACACAAAACACTAGAAAACTTATTAGTAATAAATTGTTTGTCAACTCATCATCAAAACTATAAGATCAACACATCTAACACACGTTGCCGGTTAGTCTTATGCTGTAAAAAGGATAAAAGCTTATGTATTCAACATCACGGTAGGACGTTATTAATAACGCCATAATCCATGTCTTACACGCATGGGGAATTTTATCCTGAATCCTAAGTAGGGATAAATCAACGCCTAACACGCGTTGTCGGTTAGTCTTTTACCGTAAAAAAGACAAAAGCCCATGTATTCAATATCGTAGCAGACCGTTATTAATATCACCATAATCCATGTCTTACACGCATGGGGAATTTTATCCCGAATCCTAAGTAGAGATAAGTCAGTGCCTAACACGTGTTATCGGTTAGTCTTTTACCATAAAAGGACAAAAGCCTAAGTATTCAATATCATGGCAGGTTGTTATTAATAATACCAAAATCCATGCCTTACACATATGGGGAATTTTATCCCGAATCCTAAGTAGGGATAAGTAAACGCCTAACATGCGTTGCTGGTTAGTCTTTCACCGTAAAAAAAAGACCAAAGGCTACGTATTCAACATCGTGGCAGGCCGTTATTAATAACGCCAAAATCCATGCCTTACACGCATAAGGAATTTTATCCCAAATCCTAAGTAGGGATAAATTAACGCCTAACACGCGTTGTCGGTTAATCTTTCGTCATAAAAAAGACAAAAGCCCATGTATTCAACATCGTGGTAGGCCGTTATTAATAACATCAAAATTCGTTCCTTACATGCATGAGGCTTTTTATCCCGAATCCTAAGTAGGGATAAGTCAGCGCCTAACACACGTTGCTGGTTAATTTTTTTACCGTAAAAAGGATAAAAACCCACGTATTCAACATCGTGGTAGACCGTTATTAATAACGCCAAAATCCTTATCCTACACGCATGGGGAATTTTATCCCGAATCCTAAGTAGGGATAAATTAGCACCTAACATGAGTTACCAATTAGTCTTTCGCCTAAAAAAGGAAGAAAACCCACGTATCTGACATCGTGGCAGGTCGTTATTAATAACGCAAAAATCCGTGCCTTACACGCACGTGGAATTTTATCTCGAATCCTTAGTAAAGATAAGTTAACGTCTAACACGTGTTGCCAGTTAACCTTTCTCTGAGAAAAGAATGCTAGGATTCACGTCTGGGGATGTTATCTCAATCCCTAAATAGAGATAAGTCTACGCCTAACACGTATTGCTGGTTAGTCTTTCCCCGTAAAAAGGACGAAGCCTATGTATTCAATATCATAGCACCAAGTCTAAGAGAGTTCATCTCGTAGCATAACGTCACATGTGAAACAAATTTAGATAATTCATATGCAAGCCCGATTCAAACGGTAATCGATAAAGGCATATCAAATCCGTTGACGGATGAGAGCTTGCCAAAAATCCTAAAGTTTGCGCCTAACATGCGTTGTCGGGTAGCCTATTCCCGTAAAAAATTGCCAAAGTCTACGTATTCGATATCGTATCATTAAGTCTAAAAGAGTTCATTCTTTTAGCATAACGTCGCTTGCAGAACGAACTTAAACAATCCGTATGCTAGTCCGACTCAAACGTTAGTCAGTAAAGACTCGTCAAACCCATTTATGGCTGAGGGTTTGCCAAAAATCTTATAAGTACGATAGTCACTGACACACCAGTTTCATCAGTCAGTCTCGTGACTTGAACATCCGGGAGAACATTAATTCCAGCTGAAGTTTCCACAAAAGACTTTGAACATGTTGCAAATAAAAGTCAATACCGGTCAATGTGTTGCGATGAAGATTAATGTCGGCCAACTCGTTGCAATCAAAATCAACGATAGTCAACGTATCATCAATTCTTGCCAAAAAAAGGCTCACCTCAACTCCGAAACAAAGGATATTCCTAAGGATTTTAACCGTAATTCAAATTTGAATCCCCAATGAAGATAGTCAGTTCAACATCGACTCAACGACACAAGCTAAAATCAGAGATCAACACACCAGTTTTAATTCGAGACTTTGACAATGGTCAGACAATAAACACAGAGCCTGAAGAATTTTAGCTATTCGATAAAATACTGAATAGACCGAGAATTGAAAAAATCAAGAACTAAAGCTAATTACAAGTTCTTTTACACCGACTGAAAGTTAAGCCTATCACATCCAAAGTATCTCAGGCTCTTTTATAAAAAAACGAGATTGAAACACTTTAGAGGGGGTATCTGTAGGCATCGAAAATTACCTATAGGTTCCCACACACAGCTCGAGATGAAAAAAGATGATGAACGTTATTATCCGAGTCAAGGAGGATTATCTGACACTGATAAGCGTATGAAGCGAATTTGCGAACAGTTAATGACGTAGTAACAAACCACCGAAACGGCAAAGCAAGGGAACGAGCGCTCACCGGCCACCTCCAAGTGGCCCGCACACATTCATCGACCACCTCCAAGTGGCCCACGTACTCATCGGCCACCTCCAAGTGGCCCACGCGTTCACCGGCCATCTCCAAGTGGCTCACACGCTCATCGACCTTGCATGCTCACCAGCCAACTCAAAGTGGTCCGTGTGCTCACAGGCCACCTCCAAGTGGCTCACACTCTCATCAGCCACCTCTAAGTGGCCCGCGTGCTGACTGATAACCTCCAAGTAGCCTATACACTCATCAGCCATCTATAAGTGGCCCACGTGATCACCGACCAACTCCAAGTGGCCCCCGCGCTTATCATCCACCTCCAAGTGGCCCGCGCGCTCATCAGCCACTCCTAAGTGGCCCGTACGCTTATCAACTACCTCTAAGTGGCCCGCGTACTTGTCAGCTACCTCCAACTTAACAAAACGTATGAAGTGAATCAGTGAAGTGTATAAGTCAACGAAATGACGAAATAGGCGTAACGACGGAACAAGAACAAACCGGAATAGCCCCTGGTGGCCGAGTCGTACTGAAAGAACTCGGCCAAAGGCAGTGGCTCGGCCAAGGCTGAGCCATCAAATGGTGGGTCGGCTAAGGCCGAGCCACCATTTGGCAGTTCGCATAGTGCCAAGCCACCATGGGGTGGCTTACGCCTAGAAACGCTAAAAACACATTTTTGATGGTTTTCGATAGTTTTTGAAGGATTCTTCTGCTCCAGAGCCTTCCAACTACTTGGATGCTATCCCTAAATGTGGTTAAATGAGAATAACATAAAATCATCAGTTCTTATTTGAAATTTACTGCATCTGAAACCTATAAATACAACCCTAGGGCCCTATACGCAAAGGATCAAAAATCTCAAGGCGAGGTGCTGTCAAATTGAAGAGTGGAGCACGATTTTCAGAGGAGGGATAGTAGATCTTGGTGAACTTCAGCATAAAGAGGGAGCTATTCGAAGGATCTGAGGCCCGTTTTCCTTTCCTCCGGATCAAACTTGATTTTGATCTCGAAAAGAGTTGTAATCTTGCTTAGTCGAGATTATCACTTCTGTGATTGTTTCTTTTGTGAAGCAAGAGCATTAATTAACTTTTTTGTCAGCCGGATCTGATTCACGGTAGTCCATGGACTAACATGTCCCCAACACAGGTAAAGATCCCACACGAAGCAGCGGGTGATAAACATCTATTGCGTGTGTTTTAAGGAGATTGTATTTATTTATTTTTTTTGTGTAAGAAGATCTTATAAAAAGATTGAATTTTTTCTTTTTTTTTTTGAATTTGTATTCGATAAACGATTGTAACGGATTCAATGATAATGAAAAAAAATTAATTTTCAACATAAACAGTAGGGTTGCATATGTATACAGTCTCGCTGTCGTAGATGCATACGAGATCAAGGAAGGTTGGTACAATTTGCCATTATCATAGAAAATAGAATCTGGGATGATAGTTTTGTTTAGTTCCATGGTGTTGATTCAGACAGGAGAATAATTCAGTAGAAACCCATCTCCACGTTGAGAAGCAAGAAACACCAAGATTTTCAATGATGTGGATTGAGATTAGGCGGTGTTGCTTGCGACCTAAGCTGAGACACTTGCTTGCAAATTCGTTGTTGTGAGATTATGAGAAGGAGAGGGTTCTGTATGGATCGATGGTGATGAGAATTTTGAAAGTTCGGGTCTGAGATTAAAACATGCTGTTATAGGTTGCCTCAAATACTCAAATCCATATTGCTTTGGGAGTTCTTTTTTTAGGTTGCTTTGTTTTGGTCAAGAGTCCTACTTACATTAGACTTCACACAACCAATCATATTAGAGGTTTATTTCTACTTGGACTCTTGTTGGGTTTTAGGATATGTGAACTTCTATTCCTATTAGAACTCTTATTCCTTAGACAGTAAGGAGTTGGGATCTTTAAGGCTATATAAGAACAATCTTTCAAGCCAATTAGATGCATCAATCTTTAGAGCACCAATCAAGAAGAGAAAGTTCTTTTGTGAAGCCTATTTGATATTCTTCTCTTTTATTTTTTTAGTTAAGAGTTATATTAGGCTTTTGGGATGTTATTTGGGATTGAGAGATCGAGAGGTTTCACTTTGTATTCCTCACTATTAGTAAAGTTTTCTCCTCCTTCGCCCATAGACGTAGGCTACAAGCTGAATCACGTATATCTTTGTGTTCGTGTGTTCTTGATATTTTTTGTGCTCTCTTGTGATTGATATTAGCTTATCCCAGGGAGTTTGTCATAACAAATTCGTATTAGAGCCCTCAGCTAGCGATCGGACGAGACGATGATGACAACTACTACAAAGTGAGATATTGAGAAGCTTAACGGCAACATTAGTTTCCGCCTTTGACAAGTTAGGATGATCACCATGTTGACACAGAGTGGATTGAAGAAGGCTTTGTTCAGGATGTTGAAGAAACTGGCTACTATGACGGAGGAAGATTAGAACGAGTTAGATGATAGAGCTCTCAGAGCGATCCAAATATGTTTCACAAATAAAGTTTTGCAAGAAGTTCTCACGGAGAAGACAACCACTGATTTGTGGTCTAAATTGGAGGATTTGTATTTGACAAAGTCACTCACTAATCACCTCCTCTTGATGCAGTGTTTGTTCACACTTCGGATGTCGGAAGGAACACCTATCAAATCTTATATTAGCGAATTTAATTCTGTAATTACAAATTTGAGTAAGATTGATGTTAAGATCAATATGAAGATTAAGTCTATTGATGGCTAAGATCAAATAGTCAATAGTATCCAGAAAAGGATATTTAGATTTAGTGTTGATGTAGGGCTGCTTTCTTCCCTGACTTTATGTCTGGCTCTTGAGTTTGGATGTCGATCAATCTGCATGTGTAGAAACTCATAAGAGGGTGGGGATCAGTTCCCCTGTTGTACCTCTAACGATCAAGTTAGTGAATATGAACTTGAGTGGGAAAAGTTAGGACAATGTGTTCTGGTGTGTAGAAAAATACTCTAGGGTTTTCTCTATGTTTTTCCCAAAAGTCCTCTTCTTAGTTCGAATGATACCTGTATTTATATTCAAAGCATAAGGGATTAATTGGTCAATTCGTCTGAGCACAGTGAGGCGGTGGTGAAGTGCGAGTTGGCAGCTGAGTCATCTTTTTCTTTACATATGTTGGCTGACGACTAGACGGTAGATCACTTCTATATTAAATAGGAAGTGATCAGTAGTGGGACAGTGGCACTCATGGTCTGATGAGTTATGAAGACTATCGGGGCTAGAGAAATAGTGCACCTGCTATGCATTAAATGCAATGCAGGCATGTAGCAAGTGAGGGTAGCTTCATCGAGAAGTAAAGTCATTTCAAGGTGGTTTCAAGAAGCATTTGGGATGAGTAGTCAAGCAGACTCTTGGCGAGCCATCCAGGATGAGAAGATCGACTAACATCACCTTTTGTGTCGGCACGGGAGAATGTCAATTAGATGAATCGATTGAGTCGGACTATATGGGATCTAGGCCATTCCTTTGAGCGAGGCAAGACATATAAGCATACATCCATTTGTTTATTAGTACACCATATGACCAAGAGTAGGCATACTATAACAATTGGTCCCTTTTGCTTGGAGGCGATTATAGCCGGGTCCGAGTGAAAATAGAATAAAAAATTATTCTTGGATGTTTGTGGATAAGTTAAATTAGAATTGAAAAGTTTCTTCTGAAATGACATGGATGATGTCATAATACTTCCACTTTACTACTGTAGCCCCACTTTTCATGGCATATTGCGGGCTATCCGAGGCGAATGTCATACATATCTTATATTTGGGGCTCTTCGAATTCTATAAATTAATTTGGACCATTGGATATAGCTAAATTCAACGGTTCTTATTTTTATTGTGTAAGAAAGTCTTATAAAAAGACTAATTTTACTTTGAAGCTATAATCGATAAACATTGTAATGGATTCAGCAATAAAAACAACTTACGATGCAAACAGTAACCTGTCTAGGGTACTCTCCTACCGTAAGGGGGAGAGTGATCATTCCTTCTGGAAGAACAGAGTGCCCAGTGAAGCCGATGAGGGGTCCTCCGTAGGGGACTAAGCGAGATTTATCGATGCCCATTTTGTTGAAAGTGTTGACATACATGATATCTACCGAGCTTCCGGTGTCGATCATAATTCATTTCACTAGGTAGTTGTCGATCCCTATTGTGATGATAATAGGATCATCGTGGGGTGTCTCTATGCCTTGTAGATCGGCGTCCCCAAAAAATATGGGCTCGTCGGTCTTTATCCTTTTGTCAACTTCATAGACTCGTAATGCCCTCTTGGCATATTTCTTTCGAGTGTTGTTAGAAGATTCTCTAGCAGTAGGATTGCCACTAATGGTATTGATGACCCCTTTGTGGCAAGACTTCGGGGGTCGATTGTCCGGATGCTATTGAGGATTAGGTGATCGCGAACGAGACCTCCTTTTGGTTCGATGCGGATTGGATTTTCGATGATCCTATCAAATAACAAGATTCTTTAAATATCCCCTTTCTATTAAATCCTCAATATCCCTCTTGAGGACATGACTGTCGCTGGTGAGATGATCGTGATCCTGATGATATCGACAAAACTGTTAGGTATCACGGTTCTTTGGATTCGACATCATTTTAGGGGCGAACTCTTTAACGTATCCCTCTCTCTGGACCATGGAGAGAGCATTGGTGAGAGAGGTTTCGAAGATAGTGAGGTTTGTTTTTAGCTCACGACCCCTCTGTCGGTCTCTTCTATTGGTCTGGTTGGAGCGAGGGTCGAATCTCGGGGGGCTTTGGGCTATTGTCGCCTTGCAGGGAAACCTCTCATCAATTCTGGAGTTGATGTTGAAACCAGCATGGCTGTCGGGGTAGACGAAATGGCTAGAGCCATTAGTGGTGTTGAAGCCATGGTTGTAGAGGTCTCTAAGCTCCTAGTTGATGCTTTATAGTCTCGGGCGTCCTCCATATCCATGTACTCGTGTGCCTTGGCCATCAATTGCTCGTAGTTATCGACAGCTTTCTTAGCAAGCGAGTCAGCCAACTCATTGTTCTGCAAGCTTGTGATGAGTATGTACATGACGACTACACTTCTTGGGTCATTAACCTCCAGTCTCTTTGCCTAAAATCTTTTGAAATAGGCTCGGAGCCTCTCTTCATGCCCCTGCCTCATCTGAATCAACACATAAGGGGGGGGGCAATTTTTGCTTGGTATAAACTAGGAAGTGATGGATGAATTTCCGGCTGAGCTGACGAAAGCTGCTGATGGATTTCCTTTCGAGAGCATTCCACCAAAGCTTAGCACTCCCTGCAAGAGTGATCAGGAAGCATCGACAGAGGATTGCTTCCAAAACTTGGAGCATGCTCATTATATCATAATAATTTTGAACATGCTTGGTAGGGTCTCCTTCGCCTGTATATATCCCTACACAGGGCATTTTGAACTTCTCAAATGGGTAATTCACTGTCCGAGAGGGGGGGGGTTTCCCCTGATGGCATCAGCGATTGGCCGATACACTCGATCATAACCGGAGTCCTTTATAGTGGTAGAGTGGGTTGAAGATGTATGGTAGTGATGATGGGCCCTATAGGCTCCTCTGTTGCGGTCTCTAGGATGGCTAGGACTAGAACTCTCACGATGCTTTCCTGTTGGGTGAGAGGTTGGTGGCGAGGCTCTTCTTGGCGGAGTGTATGACGGGAGAGCGATACCTATCGTCTAGCGTGACCTGGCTACTCAACAGCTATGTGAGGAGTTCGAGGTGGAACCTCTCACCGTGCTCCAGGTTTCTCTGGTCTTCATTATGCAGGTGGTGAGCTGATGAAACTTATTGTTGTTGTGGAAACCGGTCAAGGACTTTGTTAGTAAAGATGTCGAGTTGCTTCTGAAATGATTGAGCAAGCCTGCAAGTAGTGTCCTCGAGTTGACCTCGAGTGACATAATTATAGCATTCTACAGGGCAAGACTGGCCAGACCCTTGCTCAGAACCTGACATGTTTTCTCAAAAAAGAAAATTAGCCCCAATGCGGGCGCCAAACTGTTGATAGATAAGATCAAACAGTCAATAGTATCCAAAAGAGGATAGGATTAGTTCGGTGTTGATGTAGGGCCACTTGCTTCCCTGACTTTATGTCTGGTTCTTGAGTTTGGGTGTTGATAAATCTGCACGTGTAGAAACTCGTAAGAAGGTGGGGATCAGTTCTCCCGTTGTACCTCCAACGATCAAGTTAGTGGATATGAACTTGATTGGGAAAAGTTAAGACAATGTGTTCTGGTGTGCAGAAAAATACTCTAGGGTTTTCTCTATGTTTTTCCTAAAAGTCCTCTTCTAAGTTCAAATAATACTTGTATTTATATCCAAAGCATGAGGGGTTAATTGGTCACTTTGACCGAGCACAGTGAGGTGATGGTGAAGTGTGGGTTGGCAGCTAAGTCAGCTTTTGCTTTACAGATGTCGGCTGGTGACTGGAGGGTAGATCACTTCGGCATTAAATGAGAAGTGATTAGTAGCAGGACAGTGGCCCACGTAGTCTGATGATTCATGAAGACTATCAGGGCTAGAGAAATAATGCACCTGCTATGTATTAAATGTGGTACATACATGTAGCTAGTAAGGGTAGCTTCGTCGAGAAGTAAAGCGTTTCAAGGCGGTTTCAAGAAGTGTTTAGGACGAGTATAGGGGCGTTTCAAGGCAGTTTCGTGTCAGCATGGGAGAATGTCGATTAGGCGAATCGACTGAGTCGGACTATAGGGGATCTAGGCCATTTCTTTGAGCAGAGCAAGATGTATAAGGATACATCCATTTGTTTATTAATACATCGTATGTCCAAGAGTAGGAATACTATAACAAAGCCTTATTATTATTGTGTTCTTTGCCGCCTTCCTACAAGCTCTTTAGGGATACTATGATTTATGACCGAGATTCTATTGGTATCAAGGACATCAAAAAGAACTTATTGAATAAGGAGAAGATCAATAAAGAGTTAACCACAAGTGAAAGTGGTGATAAAGCTGATGACTTGTTTGTTAGAGGAAGATTGGAAGAAAGGGGCTTTGAAGGTAACAAGTATAAGTCGAATCAGAGGAATCTGACTTGCAGATATTGCAAGAAGAAAGGGCACATCAAGACTGATTGTTACAGATTAAAGAACAAAAATAAACAAGAAGAGTATGAAGAAAAATCAAAGGAGGACTCCGTTGAAGTTGATATTGCTGAAGATGTGATTTTGTTGGCTACAGATAATATAAACAGGAGCATGGATGATTGGATTTTGGATTCGGGTTGTTCCTATCATATGTATCCTAATCATGGCTGGTTCACTACTTCTGAAGCTATTGATGATGGAGTTGTTCTTATGGGGAATAATACCTCATGTAAGACTATTGGGAAGACACAATTCAGATTAAGATGCATGATGGAGTCATCAGGACTTTGACAGATGTTAGGCATGTTCCAGGTTTAAGGAAGAATGTCATCTCTTTGGGCACTCTTGTTAGTATTGGGTGTAATTTTTTAGGTAAAGGTGGAGTTCTTAGGGTTACAAAAGGATCTCTTGTGGTTATAAAAGAAAAGAAAATCGGTAGCTTGTATGTTTTGTAGGGTTCTACCGTTACCGGCTCAGCTATAGTTGTATCGTTGATGAGGAGTTGGTACTATCAGATTATGGCATATGAGACTTGGTCATATGGATGAGCACGGATTGACCAAGTTGAATAAGAAGGATCTTTTATGTGGAAAGAGTACAAGAAAATTGGGATTTTGTGAGCATTACATCTTTGGGAAGTAGAAAAAAGTCAGTTTTAGTATGACAGTGCATCAGACTAAAGGTACTTTGGATTCTATCCATTCAGATCTTTAGGGACCATCTCAAATTGTCTCAAGGGGTGGTAGTTCCAGATATTTGTTGACCTTCATTGATGACTACTCCATGAAGGTTTGGGTCTACTTTTTGAGACATAAATATGAGGTGTTTGTGACTTTCAAGTAATGGAAGTCTTTGATTGAGAAGCAGATTGGGAGGCTAATTAAGAGGCTTAGAATTGTAGGATCTGAAACAGATACACTAGAACACTAGAGGGGGGTGAATAGTGTTCTTTTAAAAGTTATGTAAAGTAGATAATAAATTACAATAAAGAATGGCAACAATCTTAGAAAATCACAATCACAAACAAGAGATTTTATATTAGTTCCACCAATCCGGTGTACATCCAGTACCCAAGCAAATCTCGCTTGAGATTTCCACTAAAATTTTGAACCAAGTATAAAATTAAAACTAAACCAGACCAATTTACAAGTCCCTGTAAATTGCAATA
Source organism: Asparagus kiusianus (assembly GCA_022839385.1). NCBI lineage: Eukaryota > Viridiplantae > Streptophyta > Magnoliopsida > Asparagales > Asparagaceae > Asparagus > Asparagus kiusianus. The sequence goes on along the minus strand of BQKN01000698.1, from coordinate 57,938 downwards.
CCAATTGTCAAAACTTTGCCAATTGCACACTAATCTCTAGACCAAGAGATTAACCTCTCTCAAACCGAGAGAACTTTCCTTGAATCAAACAACTCAATTCCTATAAGCCTTGATTTATAGTGTTGTGTAGCAATGGCTTAGGAATAATTTTAACCTCTGGAAATTACCTAATTAATAAGTATTTTAAATGAGGATCAAAATCAATTTCAGAAACAATCTTTTTAGCAAAATCTGAATTTTTGACTCTTGAAAATTACACAAAGATCAAAGCTTATGGGTATCTATGCATGTTGCATTTTTCTGAACATATAACATTTATATAGCCCTTGAAAAGATAAATTTTTAAACTTTAAAAACGTTTAAAAATGGCTATAAACTGTCACTAATTTAAATTCTGAATTCTGAAAAAACTGTATCTGTAGTCGACTACAAGACATAGTAGTCAACTACACTGAGTCTAAACAGACTCTGTGAAGTCAGAAAATTTTCTAAGTAGTCGACTATAATGGTCATTAGTCGACTATACTATAATCAAACAAAAATTTGACAGAAACTTGAAAAACAAATTTTGCCTTTAGTAGTCGACTATAAAATCGATTAGTCGACTACACTGTAAACTAACAGAAACTTATATTTTAAACATAAACTTGAATAGTCGACTACTATTCTAATTAGTCGACTACTAAGGATTAAAAATAATATAAATTAAATGTTTTGACACTCAATTATTAACTATAAACTCTAATGGTTAACATAGGGGATTTCTATAGTTAACCAACACACTAAGCATGTGTTAGTGTGTTTTAATTTCTATGTGTGTATATGTGTGAGTGATCAAGATTTGTACAATATTTCTAAGTAAAGAAAAATGTAAAAACAATTACATTGACGTATATGTTCTTCATCTTCTTTACTTCAAAATTCCTTGAACTCATCTTGCACTTGTGCATATTTGATATTGAAATCTGCATATAAATGTTAGTGCATTTGTATAACACACATAGTATAAATTGTTATCATCAAAATAATATCTTGGAGACATGATATTCAACAAGAACTAATAATGGTCTTGAGTTTTATGGAGGAGAATTTAATGAGTTCTGCAAGAAGGAGGGAATTGTTAGACATCGTACAGTCCCTCGCACGCCGTAACAGAATGTAGTGGCAGAACGAATGAACAGAACCCTGTTACAGAAAGCTTGTTGTATGATGTTCAATGCAGGTTTAGGTAAGGAATACTACGCGGAAGTCTTGAATACGACTTGTTACGTAGTGAATCGGTCACCATCTACTGCTATTAGTTATAAAACTCTAGAAGAGGTTTGGTCTGATAAGCCTGTGGATTATTCTAATCTTGGACTATTTGGTTGCCTTACATATGCGCACGTTAGTCAAGGGAAACTTGAGACGCGAGAAAAGAAGTACATATTCCTAGGTTATGCATCGGGTGTTAAGAGTTTTAGATTGTGGTGTCCTGATCCGAAGTCTCCTAAGATTATTATTAGTCGTGATGTTACTTTTTATGAATCTGCTATGTTCCACCAGAAACGGTCATCGATTTTAGTTGTTGATAAGGCGCACACTACAGGACATAAGGTGGAGTTAGAAATTCATGATTCAGCTCTTCAGCAAGATAAGACTACGGGAGTTCAGCAGCCAGATCCCGTTCAAGTAGATGAAGTATCTCAATAGTTATAGAAAGAGCAGGAATACACTATTGCTAGAGATCGATCTAGACGAGATATCTGATCTCCGTGAAGATATAAAGATACGGTAGTTTATTCATTATCGGTTGACAATTTTATTCCCTTCAGCTATTCAGGAGCTACTTCAGGTGATGACTTTGCTAATATTTATAGTCGTTGTGCAGACAAATCAGTCGATTTGTTGGGGAGGCCTCTTTCAGTTAGTAAGTTCAAGTCGGGCACTTAATCGATACATGCCGCACTTAGATGACCTGCGGGGCTATTAGAGAAGGTGGAGTAAGTTAGCTTATTTTAGAGTGAGGAATCTTCTACGCATTTGAGTCAAGGTGGAGATTTGTTATAGATTGCCTCAAATACTTAAATCCATATTACTTTAGGAGTTCTTTTTTTAGGTTGGTTTGTTTTAATCAAGAGTCCTACTTACATTAGACTTTGCACAACTAATCATATTATAGGTTTATTTCTACTTGAACTCTTATTGGGTTTTAGGACATGTGGGCTTTTATTCATATAAGAACTCTTATTCTTTAGACAGTAAGGAGTTGGGATCTTCAATGCTATATAAGAACAACCTTTCAAGCCAATTAGATGCATCAATCTTCAGAGCACCAATCAAGAAGAGAGAGTTCTTTTGTGAAGCCTATTTAATATTCTTCTCTTTTATTCCTTTAGTTAAGAGTTGTATTAGGCTTTTGGGGTGTTATATGACATTGAGAGATTGAGAGATTGAGAGGCTCCACTTTGTATTCCTCACTATTAGTAAAGTTTTCTCCTTCGCCCGTGGACGTAGGCTACAAGCCGAACCACATATATCTTTGTGTTCGTGTGTTCTTGATATGTTTCGTGCTCTCGTGTGATTGATATTAGCTTATCTTGGGGAGTTTGTCATAACACATGTCATGCTTTGGAAACTAAACAGAGCTTGCATAGAGTTTTCACATGGAGCCGTATGAGGATTTCGAAGATGATATCAATAGACAACATATTCTGGTTTAATAATATGTGATAAATAAAAGGTGGATGGTAGATATCTGATTCTCCTCTCTCTCTTATTGGGTATGGGCTTAATATTAGGGTGCAAAGGGTTCGGCTACTACTCACGTATGATACTTATCATATCTATATCTGCTACCTACCTTGAACACAGATGTTGATATATACATGCAGATGTCTATGTAGCTATCCATGAGGATATAGAATGGATACAAGAAAACCATATAATATTGATATATATATATATA
>BQKN01000698.1:34518-44991 GCA_022839385.1 Asparagus kiusianus | reverse complement strand
TCATTCCAGGTAGATCGATGAAGGTTACAATCAGATGATCTTCACAACAACAACATGGCTGAAATCACATTAGCAACTATCAGAGATGCTGATGAGCAGTGTAATGATTTTAGAAAAGCGGGAAGATCTAAAGGGCCATAAGCAAATCTTTAGTATGCTGAGAAGCTCATGATCAAGATATCTTAGCGAAGATTGTGACCTGCAGTTGATAGAGTGTTATTAGGACATCTCAATTATCACAAATGACCTGAATAGGACCTTCTTGATTGGTCATTGGTGTCATCCATATATAAAGACAAAGGATACATGCACAGCTCAACGCAGCTGATCAACAGCTGCCGAACGCAGCTCATCGCTGTTCAACGCAGCTCATCAACCGCTGCCGAACGCAGCTCATCACTGCTCGACGCAGCTCATCAACAGCTGCCGAACGCAGTTCATCGCTGCTCGACGCAGCTCATCAACCGCTGCCGAACGCAGCTCATCGCTGTTCAACGCAGCTCATCAACCGCTGCCGAACGCAGCTCATCACTGCTCAACGCAGCTCATCAACCGCTGCCGAACGCAGCTCATCACTGCTCAACGCAGCTCATCACTGCTCAACGCAGCTCATCACTGCTCAACGCAGCTCGTCAACAGCTGCCGAACGCAGCTCATCGCTGCTCGACGCAGCTCATCAACCGTTGCCGAACGCAGTTCATCGCTGTTCAACGCAGCTCGTCTGACTTATTCAAACACGATCGTAACAACTTTGAAGCTGTTCTCAACCCACGATTTGGGGAATGGTTTACGTGGGTTGTTACACCCGATTAATGGGGTAACTAATCCCCCACTTAGGCGCGGATTATGGGGGCAGTTACACCCCTGATCCCCCTATAAATATCAACAAACTCAACAGAGTTAAGGATCGGATTTCGGATAATCAGATCTTGAGAGGCTTAGATCGGATTTTCTGTAAGAAAGAGTTGGAGATTTAACTCTTTATACAGTCTGGGGAATCAACATCCAAGGGAGAATCCAGACATTACATATTTGGCTAATTAACCGAATCATCTTCGGTTCAGATAACTCTTGTCATCAGAGTTTATTATTCGCCCTGAGTTATAATACTCGGCAAAAGTCATCAGCTATAAAAATTCAGTTGTTCCAGCAAGTTGAAGTATTCAGATCGTCAACGAGAAGCAAATTCGACGCGAGCATTCGAAGGAAGCATCTCATCACCACCGTGAAGAACCCAGTCTTAAACAAAGGAGAAAATCAAATTTATTTTCTTCTCTTTTGTACCCCGGAATTCAAATTGTAATTGAGAATTGAGAGAGTTGTAATCATTCTTTTTCTAAGCAGTTAGAGAGAATAAAATCAAATACAATTCTTTTTACTATTCTTCTTGTTACAAAATTTCCAACAAACAATGCATGAAAGGAAAAGAATATATAAATTGTAATTCACATGCATATCAATAAGAAGGAATATACTCACAATATTTCTCCCCCTTTGACAACATCAAAAAGGGGACAAAAGGATTAAGAGAGCGAAAGCTCCCCCTATCAATAAGCATGGGTGAGTATAACACACAGAAAGATATAGGGATTGCTCCCCCTATCAAAAAGCCATATAGAAAATATATGAAATAAAGATCAAGGCAAAACATGTGAGCAAGCATACATGAATATGCTAAATATCACTCACATACAAAAAGACAATGAGAACACATATGAGTATGTCATTATGAAGATAGTGTCTCATTACACTAATATAAAAACCATTTATAAAAGTAGATTTATGAAATCAAAAAGAGAAGGAACGTGAGAATCATGCAAAAAGTTTTCAAATAAAAACAAAGTAATTAATGAAATCATAAATCAAGATTTAAGTTCAAAAACAATGTTTGATCAAAAGAAACTTTGTAAAGCTTGATCAAATCACATATAGAATACATTATAAGGCACGAATAGATGATCCATGAGCACAAACATATAGATATCATCATATAAGTGAAATATAATGAATTCAAAGCAACAAAACAAAATCTTTAACAAAAGAATTTCAAGAGAGGCAACAATATATCAAGCTCTTAAGCTTGTTCTAACCCATATAATCATTCTAGCATCCGGTAAACATGATTTGGGAATAAACACCTAATAAACCCGGAGGGTATATAACTACAAGCCTCTTATTAAAATCAAAATAAATAATCATGAAAACAAAAGATTTGATCAATTTAAAAAATTTGTTTTCATAATCAAGAGATTTTAAGACATAATTTTCAAAACCAAGAAAGGAAAAAGTAAGAACACTAAAATTTTTGGTTAAAAAAATCAAATTTGTTTTGGTACCCAAGAACTCTTGGTACCAAAAGGTTTAGGGACATGACCCCTATCTTTTAAGCTCAAAGCTCTAGGGTTATGAACCCGTTTGGGCACATGTGGTACACTAACACGGTCAAAGCAATAATCGCTCAAATGACCCTTCCGATTGCAATACGTGCAATGAAAGAGATCCATTTGTTTTTGTGGACCATTAGCTCGTGCACGGGAATCATTTGCAAATAAAGATTTTCTTTTAAAATTATTTTACAAATGAGAAACATTCTTAAATAATGGTCTATTTGGAACATATTGCAATTTAGAAGCTTTTTGTATATCAAAACAAAATTTAGCAAGATGTCTAAACCTATCACAAACATCACATTTAAAAACATGTGGTCTATTAGAAGCATTTGTCAAATGAGATTTTCTTTTTAAATCAAAGCAATATTTGGCCAAATGACCAAAACGACCACAATGATCACACTTGAACACACTAGCATGCTTATGATGAACTTTGTGAAAATGAGCATGTGAATGTGTAAGTGTACAAGATGAAGAAGCTACATAAAATGCACAAGGAGCATTAGAATTCTTAAGTTTGTGTGCATCATAACAAAACTTAGCTAAATGACCTTGACGGCCGCAAATAGAACACTTATAAGTTTTGCTATACATGTGTGCATAATGAGTGGATGATTTTGATTTAGCACACATATCCATAGCTTCTTATGATTATTAATGCATATTCTCAAAGTTGAATCTAAAGATGAAATACTATTTTTCATAAGATTCAAATCTTCATTTTTAGGAACATATGCATTTTTAGAAGTAGAACATAAATAGTCATTTATAAAAAAAGCTGTATCATTCTTTATGTTCTCTACTTCTAACATGGCATCAATCTTAGCATGAGATAGGCTAGCAATAGATGAGATCAAATTTTCATTTTCCAAATTTAATAAGTCATTGCTTTCTTTAAGCATAGTATTTTCATTTTTAATGACATCAAATTTGGACACTAGCTTCTCATGATCGGATTTTAAATTATCATGCTTGCATTGTAAATCAAAAAAATCTTTATGCAATTTGTTAAAGGCATGCAACAATTTTTCACTAGCACAAGCAAGTTCATCATTAGGTAAATCATTAATGGTTTCGAACTCGCAAACCTCACTAGGGCTATCGCCTAGTGCACGTGTGCATGATGCTTCATATGAACTTGAAGCGGGATCCTCCAAAGCTTGTTGGATCGCCTCCAAGTTCCCATGATGTGCTTCTATGTATTTCCATAAATTGTAAGCACTATCAAAATGAACAAACTTATTAGAAGGAGAAAAATCAAGTGCATTAAGCATATATTCTAACACAACTTTGTTCATGGTAAATAATCTTTTATTATTTTTATTCCACTTGGATTTCTCCAAAGTGGGCACAATATAAGCATCATCAATAATTCCCCATAAATCAATATTTTTAGATTGCACAAAAAGTTTAAATCTAAAAGCCCATTGTGAATAAGAAAAATTAATGAATTTAGGAGCAACATTAGATTCATAGCCTAACAAAAGTGCTTGCTTCATGACCATGATAAATATATAAGAGTGCAAGCAAGACAAATGCAATCAAAACAAGATTAGCACAAAAAGATAACTTGGATCTTTAACTCAAGGCGATTAGACCTTAAATCAAAGAGCACCAAGCTCTGATACCAATTGTTAGACCCTAGAGGGGGGGTGATTAGGGTCTTATGCTAATCTAATCTGATTAAATGCCAATTAAAATTAATTAACAAGTTATCCTAGCAAGTATGAAATGCAACAAAGTATATAAGCTAGGATAAGCAATATGAACAATGAGATATATCCTATATGATAGAAATATATGCAAGGATATATAAACAATAAGATATATCCTAATAAAGAGATATAGACAATATATGTGCAAGGATATAAAACTAACACAAGGGTAAACAATATGAACTAGATAGTGGATCATATAAATAATGAGCTAATGACAATGGCGACAAGAAATATAAACACAAGTATAAATAAACGCCAAAGCACACTCAAACACAAGATATGATCACGGAGTTCGGACCTTCCGTCCTACGTCTCCGCTCCCCACTCCCGGGGAGAAATCCACTATCACAACCGGGTTTTCTACGCTCACCCGAACAACGTTTACACCTCACAGTATCGGTTTTCAACGCTCACCGATCAACGTCACTCCTCACACTCGGTTTTCTAGTTTACCGAAAACTTCACAACACACTTGGTTTTCTAGCTCACCGAAAACCTTACAACACTCACAATGTAACAAATATAAAATTGTTCTCTACAATAGATGAGAACACAATTAAGCACAACTCAAAGTTACAAACTCTCACCACCCAACTATACTATGTATGTAAATACTAAAAGCTTAATGTGGGTGTGTGTAACAATGAGTAAAATGAAATCTAACTCAAATAGCAAACTAGCAATAATAAGAATATGAAAATCAATAATGAAATTGCTAGAGAAAAGAGTTAGAAAACTTCTCTAAGAACACAAAGAAGAGGATGAAGGGGATTGAGAATGAATCCCTCAATCTGCAGTGAAAACTTCCTCCTTTGTAAACAGAAACCCAAACTCAAACAAACAGTAAAACCCTAAACCCTTGTTTAAACACTTTGTTTTTAAAAACTTTTTGGATCACCATGAAAGAGAGCAGCAATAGGGTATTTATACCCACTCTAACTCTCAGTCAAAACCCTTAACAAAAGACAAAACAGCCCCAGCAAACAGCTTAGAAAATAGCCGTTGAAAAACCAACGGATCTATTGTCGGTCGACTGGAAATTCTGTCGGTCGACCGACGGAGAGCAAAAACATGAAGACCAGCTCTAGAAAATGATCGGTCGACCGGTGCGGTCGACCGAATACTAATACTTCAGAAAACTGATTTGCTGATTTTAAAACGCTGTTTAAAAATATCAAATAAATTCCAAAAAATGTAAAACTTTGGGGAATGATTGTAGACATGATAATAAGCATGCTACAGCGACTGGTTATCAGAAAGGATCTCCCAAATGAAAAATATTATCATTTTACAAAATAGTCCAAAATATAAAAATATGAGATACTTGAATTTTGATGTTTTGACATAAACCAACTTTTGAAACTTTGTGAAATGTTTTTATAGACTTAGTAAAACATGTATAAACTGATATTGAAGTCTATAAACTAAGAATATAATATTTTCACAAAATTGCATATTCTATGCAATGTTTTCAAAAACACAATAGAAAATATGAAATATATAATTTCATATATATAATCTTAAAAACTCAAAACTATGTATGTATATATATATAAAACTATATATATATGCATAGAAACCAAAACTTATGTATATATATATTACTATATATATACGAAGAAACTAATAAATATGTGTATAGATATTGAGCTTAAGGTACTTAACACACATAATATAAATCCTAAACTACATTACCCAAGCAATCTTGATCTTCATTATAGCTCAACTTGGTACACGTTGCGGATGAAGCTTGAACTTGATCTTTAACTTTGAATTGCAAGGCTTCAACCCGACATTCCACCAACCTCCTTTGGATATGATCGTTGAAGCGCAATCCATCCAACCTCCAACAACGTTGTTTGTCTATAATAAATAAGAAAACACAAATACTAGACAAACAACATTAGTGGTAAATTGTTTGTTAAACATCATCAAAACAAGAAGGCCAACAACTCACAGTCACTAGCTACCGAACCAGACCAATGCTCCAAAGGAGTCTTCCCCTGTATCGCAGTGCACAGAAACCTATTAACGAGATGGCTCGCATAAACCAACGTCTCGGCCCAAAAGGATCTAGGCAATCCACTCTACGTCATAATACATCGCACCTTCTCCACCAAGGTACGGTTTAATCTCTCAGCCATCCCATTTTGTTGTGGTATCTCTCGAACTATGAAGTGTCGCTTAATGTCGTGATCCTAGTAAAACTGTAGAAACAGATCACTCTTAAACTCTCTACCATTATCTGAACGTAAACTCTTCACCTTTCTACCTGTTTGCAGCTGTATGTAGGAAAATTGCAACGAAAAGAACAAAAGAAAATTGAATTGAATTCTTTTAATTCCGATTACAACTTGAATACAAAAGAGAAGAAAACGAATTTGGTTTTCTCCTTTGTTTAAAACTGGGTTCTTCTCGGTGGCGATGGAGTGCCTCCCTTTAATGCTCGCGTCGAGTTTGCTCTCCGTTGACGATCCGCACGTCTTGATTCACTGGAACGATATCACCTCCTCACGATTTGACGTTGTGGAGAACTTGCGTGGCAAGTTTTAGAACTCTGGACGAGTTGATAACTCTGAACAAGTTTTAACTCTGGAAAAAGAGTTGATTTGAACCGAAAGTTCGGTTAATAAGCTAAGGCCAGAAGCTCTCTGTTGCCGAAGTTGAAGATGATCTTCGTTGAGGGATGGTGCCGATCTCCTCAAAAGCTCGCCCAAAGATCTCTCCTATTGCTGCCAAGTCCTAGATCCGAGAAAATGCCCCTTCAATGGTCGATCCCAGCCAAGAAAATCCAACCTTTAACTCAGTTGAGTTTACTCCCTTTTATAGGGGATTAAGGGGGTATAACTGCCCTCTAAATCCGCTCCTAAGTGGGCGTGATTTCCTCAGATCGTGGGGAAAACGGTTCCTGCAACTGTTCAACTCGTGCTTGAACGAGTCAAACGCCCACGTTGGCGTTCGGGACCCCAACTCCTTGTTTTAGACTGGAGACGCGGAGTTAGGTACCCGCTGGACGTTGAAAAATGTGGGTCTGACCCTAGCGTTTTAATGTTGTAACGCGGGTTCGACCCTCGCGTTTTGATGTTGTAACGTGGGTTCGACCCTGGCGTTTTGATGTTGTAACGTGGGTTCGACCCTGGCGTTTTACTGTTGACACACGGGGAGGACCTCCGCGTCTTGCCTTGAAGAGATTATCACCAAGTAATCTCTTTTTGTCATAGCGTTGCAAAGATTATTGTCTTGTAATCATCGTCTTGGCTCCTTGAGAATATGAGAGTCGTCAGATTGTAACTCCCGATGTTGATTGTAAATGCTGTTGAACTAGAGCTCTCATCGGTTGTCGTGAAGGTCGTCAGATTGTAACCTTCAGCGATCTATGTGAGAGTCTTCAAATTGTAGCCTTCTGGAAGTCGTCAGATTGTAACTTCCATCATCGGTGTTTGATGGGGGATAAGCTATCTATTGTGATTTTTAGACAGCCTATAGCAGCTTTACTTTTTTCTTCCACCCCACAAAAATATCCAGGACCTTATGTTTATGCTTCATAGGGTATACCTAATTCCTCTTGGAATAGTCATCAATGAAAGTAATAAAATAGTTGGCCCTACCAAGTGATGTGTTCTTGGAAGGGCCCTAAACATCTGTGTGAACGCAATCCAATATACCTTGGGTGTTGTAAATAGTGGTATCAAACTTTACTCTAGTCTTCTTCCTAAGTACACAATGCTCACACATCTTTATCTTGCATGTCTTAGCACCTTTCAATAGCTCCTATTTCGCCAATGACTACAGGGACTTATTACCTATGTGTCATAGTCTTATGTACCATAGGGTGGTAGTATTCTTCTCTATAGTGATAGAAGCTGCCAGACCCCCTATAACTATCTTTCCCTTCAAGTAGTATAGGTTGTTTTCCCTGACACTTCGTATCACCACTATAGAACCCTTTGTGACCTTCACGGTAGTATCCTCTAAGGTCACCCGATAACCAGCTTCCTTCAAAGTACCAAGAGAAATGATGTTCTTCGTCAACTGTGGCACGAACCTCACTTCTTTCAACTCCCTCACCACACCGTCATGCATCTTGATCCGGACTGAACCAATACCACCAATAGGGCATACATGGTCATTTCCTATAAACACGTCATCCTCTCTTTCCAGCTCCTCAAAGCTGGAGAATCAATCCCTCCTAGGGCAAATATAATATGTGACTCCCGAATCCAACACCCACTCCTTAGAGTTGGCATAGCAAACTGATGGTAGTTCAGGACACGAATAGCCCGAAGAATCTGAATCTGAATATTCGCCAACACTTTTTGTAATATTCACTTCTGAAGCTTGTACAACTTTCCCCTTGTTCTTCCCGATTTTATCCTTTCACTTTGGGCAATCAATCTTCCAATGTCCCTCTTCTTTATAATAACAATATTGATTTCTACCAACACTCTTATAGGAACCTCTATTCTTCGATTTTGAGCGGTTGACTTTGCGGTGGTTTGGACTACAGCCTTGAACTGCTAATGCATCTCCCGATGCCTTCTCGGAGGGTTCGCTATCATTCTTCCTCAACTCATAATTCACCAACACCAAGGTCACCTTATTATAGTTAACAGTAGTTCTTCTATTGATCATAGTAAGAATGAACATACCATAATCATCCTCGGGCAACGAACACAAAAGTAGCATCGTATTGTCTTCATCCTCAACCATGATGTCCATATTGGCCATATCTAAAAGTGGCTTCATAAAATTGTTTACATGCTTCCTAATGGAAACTCTACTCTTCATCTTGAACTGGTAAAACCTCTTCTTCAAGTAAAGCCGATTCTCAATGCTCTTCGTAAGAAACTTTTCATTGAGTGTTTCTCATATTCTCTTTACCGACGTCTCGTTCATCACGTCATAAATAAGATCTGGTGTCAAATATGAGCGAATAACTCCACAAGACCTACTATTCATCTTCTTCCAAACTTTGTCCTCCATGTCAGCGGATTTCTCTTGTAACTCAAGAATCTCTTCCATATTCTGTACATCTAATGCATCCATCACCTGACACCTCCATAAGCCGAAATTAATCTTGCCGTCGAAGTTCAAAATATCAATCTTTGTATTATTGATTCTCAGACTCTGTATCGCATTCATTAGAGACGAACCTGATGTGCTTGCTTCTCCCATGTTGTCGATCTAACTCTTTAAATAGGAATCCTTCAGCGAATCCTTCGAACAAGCCCCAAGCCAAACCTAAAGCTCTGATACCACTTGTTGTACGTGCGGAAGCTCGAAACCACACGAACAAGAATGAGATAAATCACAACCAATAAGCCAAACACAATACCTCAACAAGACAAACAAATTTTATATGGTTCGACAAGTTGCCTACGTCCATGGGGCAAGGAGGGGGGAGTTCTTACTATTAGAAATCAAGAGAATACAAATAGGGTTATAAATCTCACCAAATAAACTATAAAAGAAAGCCTTTAGATCTCTGACAACTCTCCTATAATTGGATGCAGCAATCCTCTCTCAAAAACTGCTCAAAACGTCTTTGCTTAAACCCTAGAAGTCAACATATTTCTACTTATATCAAACCCAAACAGAATCCAAACAGGAAACCAAACTCAGTCTGAAAATCGTTGTAAGTCGACTTATTAGAGGGAACAAGTCGACTTACCATAAGTCGACTTACCATAAGTCGACTTAACAGTCGGCATAAGTCAACTTGACCGAGCGAAAAATAACAACTAGAGAGCAAAATGTAAGTCGACTTAACAGTGTCCATAAGTCGACTTGACCGAGACGAAACTGGCAACTGGAGGGCAGAACATAAGTCGACTCATGCACGGGTGTCACGCCCCGCTTCCCAAAATACCCGGGAATCGGAACGTGAACAAGCCCGCGACGTATTAGATTGAGAATAAATATACACTATCTTTTTTTTTCTTTTTTTTTTCTTCTCAATCCAATACGCTAAGCGTCTGGAAATAAATACAATGCAAAGTCACAGGTCCCCGATCACAATCAGCAAGAATATAATAGACAAACTCAGAATAAAAATATCATATCACAAATAGGATAACATCCGAGATATAATAATATCGGTCAAACGTGCCCTTATACAAAAACTATCTGAATGAAATACTGAAGAATATAAAAATACACTGATCAAAAGGAAATGAAGGTGCTACAAAACAAACTGAAAGGAAATAACTAAGGTACAGCTTCTTCTTCTGCTCCATCTGCTAGACACTCCTGCTGAGAATACTCGGCTCTGGCGTATCTCCAAGCTGGACCTGTTCTTCCTCTAAGTCTGACGTACACCAGAGAAAACAGGTGTACGTCAGGTGCATGGCGCACGGCAAGACCCC
>BQKN01000698.1:0-10153 GCA_022839385.1 Asparagus kiusianus | reverse complement strand
CTCAACGCAGCTCATCACTGCTCAACGCAGCTCGTCAACAGCTGCCGAACGCAGCTCATCGCTGCTCGACGCAGCTCATCAACCGTTGCCGAACGCAGTTCATCGCTGTTCAACGCAGCTCGTCTGACTTATTCAAACACGATCGTAACAACTTTGAAGCTGTTCTCAACCCACGATTTGGGGAATGGTTTACGTGGGTTGTTACACCCGATTAATGGGGTAACTAATCCCCTACTTAGGCGCGGATTATGGGGGCAGTTACACCCCTGATCCCCCTATAAATATCAACAAACTCAACAGAGTTAAGGATCGGATTTTGGATAATCAGATCTTGAGAGGCTTAGATCGGATTTTCTGTAAGAAAGAGTTGGAGATTTAACTCTTTATACAGTCTGGGGAATCAACATCCAAGGGAGAATCCAGACATTACATATTTGGCTAATTAACCGAATCATCTTCGGTTCAAATAACTCTTGTCATCAGAGTTTATTATTCGCCCTGAGTTATAATACTCGGCAAAAGTCATCAGCTATAAAAATTCAGTTGTTCCAGCAAGTTGAAGTATTCAGATCGTCAACGAGAAGCAAATTCGACGCGAGCATTCGAAGGAAGCATCTCATCACCACCGTGAAGAACCCAGTCTTAAACAAAGGAGAAAATCAAATTTATTTTCTTCTCTTTTGTACCCCGGAATTCAAATTGTAATTGAGAATTGAGAGAGTTGTAATCATTCTTTTTCTAAGCAGTTAGAGAGAATAAAATCAAATACAATTCTTTTTACTATTCTTCTTGTTACAAAATTTCCAACAAACAAAAGATGGCGACTCTGCTGGGGACAAGCTTCACTGACGAAGAAGTGGTGGTGCAATCTGATGCTCACCTCGCCGGAACGACCGTTGAGACCCTTGTAGTTGAATTTGATCAAGCCAAATATGAGGAAGCTCTTTCCTCTGGATCGTTGAGCCCCAAAGTCAGGCGCAACACCCAGAAAGCCTCTACAGAGATCCAGCTCGCTGCAGAGAAGCCGAAGAAAGCCCTCTCCTTCGGCCAAAGCCTCAAACTCGCTCTGCAGGTTGAAGATCCTATACCCGCGTCAAAATGTGTAGTGGGTAGCAAAAGGCCTCTGGTGCAGGAAGATTTAACCACTGTCAACAATGACGCGGCTAAGATCCTGAAGCAAGCCAAGAAGAACGCAGCTCGAAGACGGAGGAGATCCATCCGACGAGCACATCTTCGAGAAAACCGATCCGCGGTTCAAGGCAAAGGTTGCGTTTCCAAAACCTCGCCTAAAGATTGCGTTCCTCTGCCAGAACGCATGCTTCGCGGCAATGAGCCCAATTACGAGCCGCGAGTAATACAACTTAAACGCGACCCTCAGTGGTGCGTTGTACCTCCAAAACACAGTACTGATAAGAACGCACCTGATGAGTGCGTTCAGATAAAACGAGACCCCAAGAGGTCTGTTTCTAAACGCAGGTTCAAGCCTGATATTCCCAAACCACAACGCTCTTGCGTTTCAACTCCAGGACGCAATGTGGTCCGAGAGGGACAACATGGGTTGAAGATTCATGTGCAGCAAGAACCAGCCTCGTCCAGTCAAGGACAGGGGGTTGCAATCCCAATAGATAATTCTCAAATTTCTGATTTGCGAGAATTACTTTCTAGAGGGAAACCACCACAACAATCAGCTCACTCATGTCATTGTGAGAAGATCATTTCAACAGTCCTTTCCGAATGCCAATGTTGTATACCTGAGCCTCGCAGGTCTGTATTCGATAGGCTGTCCAACGTCGCAAGACCCACCAAAAGACGACGTCACCAAAAGAAGAGAGTTTCTGAAACCGAATACCCTCAGGTCACCATCAACATGACCGGCAGAGGGAAAGCCCGGCATCCTAGTCCTGACGAATCTGAAAGAAGCCATTCCCCGACCGTTCGAGAAATCTGCGACGAATTTGAAGGAGTGTATCGACATACCCGGACACGGACGGGAGCAATCTGCCCGGTCGACTACCAGAAGTTGGCCAAAGGAATTACTTCTGATGATGAACACTCGGCAATCGTCGAATCCCAATCCTCGAGTTCTGTTGGAATGCGAGAAGTCTCCGCTTACATGACTAACAACCCCGAAGATTTAGCTAAAACAGTTAATGAACACCATATTATGCTTCATGCACAGCAAGAGACGCTCCTCCAATTGAAGGACATGTTGGCCCAGCTCCTCGCCGAAAAAGGCCAAAAACCCGAACCTTCTCGGAAGACAACTTCGAAAGGAAAACAGAAAGTACTGGAGCACGAGACTCACAATTTGGAATCTTCTTCCGAAAATGAGAAAGAAACGGAGAGAGAATCGAATCTCCAATCAAACAAAGTAGATGAGCTAGAAGCCCGCCTTAACGCAATGGCCAACAGAAGCGAGCTTCGCGAAGAAGGAGTGATACGGCCTTATCCTGCAGAGTGGGATACAGCTCCATATCCACCAAAGTTCAAGGCTCCAACCTTGCAACCATTTGACGGCACCGGATCACCGAATCAGCACATCTACTACTTTAAGTCCCAGACTGGAGATGTGGTGGCAAACGATGCCATCTTGACTCGACTATTCATCGGTACCCTCAAGGGTGTAGCCTTCGAATGGTTTATGAAGTTGCCTGCCGGTTCTATTCAGAAATGGATAGACTTGGAAAGGCTTTTCTTAGCGAGATTCTTCGAAGATGACACGGAGGTCTCCGTTCTGACTCTTCTCGCCACCAAACAGAGAAAAGGAGAGCCCATCAAAGCCTATGTGGAGAGGTTCCGCAGTATGGCATTGCGATGCCCATCAGGTATGACTCAGTCAACCCTAGTTGAAACTTGCAGGCACAATCTGCAGACTCAGCTCCTTGCCCAGATGGGGGTAGCAGAGTGTCGTTCCTGGAGACAACTGGTGTCGCAAGGGGAACAAGCCGAAGAGATTGTTGCTCGAATTAAAGCTGAAGAAGAACCACAACCCAAGCCGCAACAACAACGCAATCAGAACAATGCCCAGCGGTCTAAGGGGAAAGAGACTCTCGCAGCTGATTACGCGCAAGTGCCACCGCCCACTAAGCAAGGCAAGGCCCCGAATCAACAAAGGGCGCCCAAGCAATACTCGTTCAAAGAAGAGCATGTGGACACTCTGTTTCAGCTCCTTCGAAAGAACAACAAATTGCAACTCCCTGAAATCAGGAAGCCAGACGAAGCAGGGAAGGTAGATGACCCCAACTACTGTCGCTATCATAGGTTCTTGGGACATCCTACCAGGAAATGTTATGTGTTCAAGGACATCTTGCAAAATCTGGTAAACGCAAATGTACTCACCTTGAAGCCTGAACAAAAGACTGTATCTACCAACATGATAGCAGTCCAGTTTGGCGACTTCCCTCCAGTGGCAACCGCGAATGGTATAGTCCCCATTCCCAAAGGAGAAATGCACTTGAAGAATACCGACATGCATAATCAGAAAGGCAGGGGGTTGATACCTCTCTCTACCCCAAAAGGAGAGATCATGTGGGTCCATCCCGATTTGATTAAAGATCAACAGTGGACGAATACCTCGTCCAAGAAGAAAGAAGACAAGGTTAAATCATCCAACATGATTAGCCCTTCCATGACTGAGAATGATGATCATCTCAAACCTCTCACCGACTCAGAGGAAGAGAGAATTGTCCTGGCAGCATACCCAGGAGACAACGCTGGCACTCGGTCAGGAAAGACTTACTTGAGGGACTACACCCAGAATCCTCAAGAAACTGAAGAACAGCTACAGGACGCTGGGGGTTCTGCACCAAAGAAACCCATGGATAAAGGAAAGCAGAAAGAGCTCCGTTTCAATAGAAATCTTCACCAGGAGCGTGGGGAGTCAAGCGAGCCTTTCCAATTCAATGTCATGGCACAGCTGGCCAACATACCCGCCAGGATTACTTTATATGAGCTATTGAGGTTGTCTAAATCCACCAAGGAAGCTCTGATTGAAGCTTTGAAGAACATGGAGAGTTTCATCACTCAAGTTACTCCGATACCTGAAGCGTCCGAAGATCAGTCGTGTCTGCAATGTCTGCAAGCGGCAAGAAGTCTACCATGCATATCTTTTACTCAGGAAGATATGCAGGTCCAGCACAAGCATGATAGACCCCTGTATTATACAGGGTACATCGGATCATCAGAGATCAGCCGCGTTCAAGTTGACCCAGGCTCAGCACTCAGCATCATGCCATACAGAGTTATGCAAGTCATAGGGATTCCCATGCATCGGCTGAATGCTACTCAAACTACCATTTTGGGGTTCAATGCTAATAGTACCCGACCTCTGGGAAAAATCAAGCTTAGATGTCAAATTGGAGACCTCAAGTCAGAAGTAACTTGTTATATCATCGATGCGGACACGTCTTATAATCTCTTACTAGGACGCCCATGGATACATGCTAACCGCATTGTCCCATCTACTCTACACCAAGTTATGAAGTATGTCAACGATGAAGACAAAGTTCGAACCCTGATTGCGGAAAAATACCCTTTCAGAGGAGTAGAAAATTTCCACACAGATTCGGTCTTCTATTCGGAATCGCAAGAGAAAGAAGACGTTGACAGCGGCAACGAAGCGGATGTTGAACCAGACCCCGAGGAAGATTGTCCATGGGAGTTGAACTTTGATGTAATGAGTACAGTTGAGAACAATAATAATGTACCGAGTGAGGGCGAGTGGTGCATTAATGAAGATTTCATTTTAGCGTACTTGTCTAATGATTCTTTTAAAGTTGAACAAACAGGTACCAATCCATGGCGCGTGCTTTGTGCGGAAACATCTCTCACATTGCCAGTTAAGCCACCTTTCGCTTCAGACGAAGAAGTCGAAAATGCACAAAAGGCTTTCTTCAAAGTTCCGCCCAGAAGGAAAAGGCAGAAGCCGATTCATTTCGGTAAAGTTAAACCCGAACCACTCAAACGGGGAAGTTCTGAAGAGGATGATGGAGTACCTCAATTCCATTATCACGAACCTAACTCCGTCCAACTAATGAAACAAATGGGGTACAACTTTAACAAAAAACAAGGTTTAAACTTTGGGAAAGGAAGACGAACACCAATTCGAATGTCTCTCACTCCCGAAGGAAAACCGCCGAATTATTATCAAAAGACCAGAAGAGGCTTGGGCTATGTCACAACGCCTCCTGCCTCAGAAAATGAAATCAGTAATTACCTGCGGCAAAATCATTCATCTGGAACATCCTCCTGTGAATCTGACGTCAGCGTCGGACCTTTCTTTAAAGGCTTGACTGTGAACATGGTGTCAACTAGTCACCTAGATGAAGACACAGAGGGAGATGAAGAGTTAATCGAGTCGGCCGACGACCCTTGGATCAAACGTCTTAACATTTTGTGGGATATGCGTTTTGAACAACGCGAACCGCCCACCGAAGATAAAGTAATCCAGGTCAACATGGGGGATGAATCTGACCCTAAGCCTATCTTTATAGCTGAAAATTTATCATCATCCGAAAAAGAGAACCTTATATCTCTCGTCCGAGAATATATAGATGTCTTCGCCTGGAATTATGAGGATATGCCGGGTCTCGACCTAAAAGTGGCCATGCATCGTCTTAACATTGATCCGGATGCCAAACCCGTTAAACAACAACAACGTCGGTTTCGTCCCGAGATCATGGAAGCAATTGAGTCCGAAGTGAAGAAGCTCATAGACTCAGGCTTTGTGAGGGAAGAACAACACCCGGACTGGGTAGCCAACATTGTTCCAGTCCCTAAGAAAAACGGTAAGGTCCGCATATGCATCGATTTTCGTGACCTTAACGCAGCTTGTCCAAAAGACGAGTTCCCGCTTCCTATCACGGATGTTATGATCGATAACACCTGCGGATATGAAAGAATGTCCTTTATGGATGGATTCTCTGGGTATAATCAAATCAAGATGCACCCAGACGACGAGAGACATACTGCATTCAGAACACCACTGGGGGTGTATTGCTACACAGTGATGCCCTTCGGCTTGAAAAATGCAGGCGTGACTTATCAACGTGCAATGAATTCCATCTTCCACGAACATCTGCGTAAGACGATAGAGTGCTACGTTGATGACATAGCTGTGAAAAGCCAATGTAAAGGTGATCATCTTACGGATTTGAAGACTATGTTCGATATCATGCGAACACATCAACTGAAGATGAACCCGACAAAATCTTTCCTTGGGGTCTCAAGCGGAAAATTCCTGGGATTTATTGTCACGTCTAAGGGAATTTCTCTTGATCCAGAGAAGATCCGCGCCATCCAAGACATGCCACCTCCGAAGAGTCTGAAAGAACTCCGAGGTCTACAAGGAAGATTGGCCTACATCCGGAGATTCATATCTAATCTTTCGGGGCGTTGCCAGCCTTTCTCTAAGCTCATGAAGAAAGGAGTATCCTTTATTTGGGATGGGGAATGTCAAAAAGCATTCGAAGAGATTAAGAGATATCTTACTCAACCGCCAGTTCTTGTAGCTCCAATATCAGGCAAGCCATTCCTGCTATATGTGAGAGCCATGGAACACTCTCTAGGAGCCTTGTTAGCCCAGAACAATGATCAAGGTCAAGAGCAAGCCATCTATTACCTAAGCAGGACCATGATGGGAGCCGAACACCGGTACAATCCAGTTGAAAAAGAATGTCTCGCTTTGGTGTTCGCGATTCAAAAGATGCGACATTATCTTGTTGGACAGACAATTCACGTCATCTCCAAGGTGAATCCCTTGAGAGTCCTAATGACTAGGCCATCATCTTTAAACTGCCGACTAGCAAAATGGGCCATTCTCTTATCGCAATACGACATGCAATTCATGCCCCAAAAAGCGGTCAAAGGTCAAGCGTTGGCAGACTTTTTAGCTGATCACCCAGTGACAGGGACATCCAAATTGTATGAAGGGTTACCTGATGAAGTCGCCGAAGCTTGTGTCACTCGAGAGTCTATGCAAATTTGGAAACTATTCTTCGACGGTGCATCCAGAGCAAATCCTCATGGAGCAATTACTGCGGGAGTTGGGATAGTGTTCGTATCTCCAAGTGGTCACGTGATCCCCAGAGGATTTTCCCTAATCGAGCCTTGCACCAACAATGTGGCGGAATATAATGCTCTGTTGCTAGGGATGCAATTGGCCGAAGAACTTAACATTCGATATCTCGAGGCTTATGGTGACTCTCAGCTCATCGTAAATCAAGTTCGAGGGGAGTACGAAGTGCGTCATGAGGACTTAATCCCGTATTACTTCGCAGTGCTGAAGCAAGCTAAGAAATTTGAAGGATTCTTTATTGACTACATTCCACGAGCTCAGAACGCTTACGCGGACGCTTTAGCCTCATTGGCGACTTCTTTGGCATTGCCGCCAGGGGCTGAAACAACAGTCCCAGTCATAGGGCGTGAATTATACTGCTCTAAAATTCCTAAAGAGGAAAATTCAGATAAAGCAACGACAGAAGAAGTCTGTGCGACCTTAATGGAATTAGAAGCCAGGGATTGGCGATTTCCATATATCGACTATGCCATATATGGAATTTTACCAGAGGATCCCAAGGAAGCGGCCACTATCAAGCGAAAGGCCCTCCAATTCTATTATGACGCAATTTCGCAAACCCTGTATCGTAAATCGCATGACGGAGTTTTGCTTAGGTGCCTCTCTCGAAAAGAAGCAAAAGAGGCTCTAAAGGAAGCTCATGAAGGAATGTGCGGAGCTCATCAGCCAGGAGCCAAATTGGGCGATCGTCTCCGGAGAATCGGGTATTACTGGCCGAAAATGTTTTCAGATGCGGCAGACCATGCTAAACGTTGTCATGAATGCCAGATTCATGGTGATTTTATCCACCAAGCACCGGGAAATTTACACCCTACATCTGCATCCTGGCCATTTGAGGCATGGGGTATGGATATCGTCGGTCCGATTTCTCCTCCGACTTCTAAGGGACATCGGTTCATTTTGGCCGTGACCGATTATTTCTCCAAATGGGCGGAAGCAATCCCACTAAAAGAAGTCAAGACTTCAAATGTGATTAAGTTCATCAAACATCATGTCGTCTACCGTTTTGGAGTTCCGAGACGAATAGTGCACGACAACGGGACACAATTTGTCAGCTTCGGATTCCAGAGATTTTGTGATAAATTCAGGATCCAAAGTATCGCATCTACGGCATATTATCCACCAGCGAATGGTCTTGCGGAAGCCTTCAACAAAACCATCGTGAAGCTTCTTAAGAAATTCGTTTCTAAAAGCCGACGTGATTGGGACGAAAGACTCGGTGAGTGCTTGTGGGCATACCGAACAACAGTGAGGACTTTTACCAGAGCTACGCCGTTCTCTTTAGTATACGGCTGTGAAGCAGTACTACCACTGGAGATTCAGATCCCTTCTCTGAGAGTCGCGATTACAACAGGACTTACAGATGAAGAAAAACATCAGCGACGCTTGCAAGAACTTGAAGCCCTAGACGACAAGCGACTTCAGGCTCAGCAGCAGATTGAATTATATCAAGCCCGTATTTCTAAGGCTTACAACAAAAAGGTTAAAGAACGGGTCTTCAGGAAAGGCGATCTAGTTTTGGCTAATCGACGACCTATGGTGATGACTCACAAAACCAAAGGGAAATTCAATCCCAAATGGGAAGGACCTTTTGTGATAGAGACAGTCTACTCCAACGGAGCCTACCGTCTCATTAATAAGAAAGGCGATAGACTTATGATGCCAATTAATAGGAAATTCCTCAAGAGGTATTACCCTTAATCTGCAAGGCTCTTAAGTCTAGCTGGGGGTTGATTATTAATAAATTGTTCTCCTACTTTGTATGCCGTCAAGTTAACATTACACCTCTGGCGATTTAAAGATCATTATAATAAAGGAATTGTCCCAAATTTTTCCAGATTGCTGTCAGCATAATCTGTTTTGTGAAAATTCTTAATTCTAACATTGTATTTAGCCCTCTTAAACGTAAGTCCTATGGCTGCGTTCAGAACGGGTCTACAGCTGCATTTCAAGTCTCACAGATGCAAGATCTGATGCTGCGTTCAACCATCCCGAACACAAGTCCTATGGCTGCGTTCAGAATAAGTCTACAGCTGCGTCCTCACCAACGAACGCACAATATGATCATTTCGACTTCCAGAAGAGGCTTCCCAAATTGGAAGGCATCAAGTTTACCCTCAATATCAAGACAACTACAACCCAAGTCCTGAAGTTGCCTCTTGAGATGCAAATAGGCTTGCGTTCAAGTCATTCAAGCACAAGGAAATAATTTTCAGAAATTCACATATCACAAAAAAGAGACTATATCATTTCAAGAGATGTCCACAGTTCATCACAGGCAAAAATAATAACTGTCACAAGAATACCAAAAGTTATTACAGACCAAAAAGTTATTTAATATAAAAAGGGGGTTCTCTAAGGGAAAAAGAGGCAAGACGGGCTTTAGCCTGAGCTATTCGTGCAGCATGCTTGGCTCGGACCTCTGCTTCAGCTTTACCCCTCAATTCTTCAGCAGTGATAATAGCAGCACCAGCTTCTGATCGTAAAGCCTGAAGAGTCTCTTCTATCTCAGGCTTCAAGTCAGCGCTTTGCAGTTCCTCCAAGGTTTCCATGGTGCGTCTGAATAAGTAAATCTTCCGGGCGCAGTGATCGCGCCAGCTGCGATTGACACGTTTCAGCAAGTCCATCACATCAAAGAACGAATCCAGAAAGTCGGAGAATGAGGCCCATCCTTGCTCAGCAATGAGGTATGCTTGCTTCACCATATTCTCCAAGAGCTCTGTAAGGAAGTGCACACTCTCCAAGTCTGGGGTGAAGGCTTTACCATGAGGGACCATGGCAAGAGGGGTAATCAAAGGGGCGTCTTCTTGGAGCACTCCCTCTCCTTCATCGTCAGAAATGACGATGGGTTCAGCAGCAGAAGCTCCACCTTGCAACAAAGCAATCATAAATTCAGTAAGTCCCCAGGCAACCGAATTTAAACGCAACAGTTCAGATTTGTGTCAAAATCAATCTGAACGCATCAGCTCAGACCCGCGTCAAAATCAATTGGAACGCAAGGAATCTGGACTTGCGTTGGACTTCTTCCTGATTAAGAGATTAACCCTTTGTTTTATCATCAAACACAAAAGTTCTGTT
>BQKN01000697.1:238943-272292 GCA_022839385.1 Asparagus kiusianus | reverse complement strand
TGTAAGACCCCGTTGATTTTGACAACTTTCAAGTGTGAATATGAGTGAACAAAGATAATTAATATATATTATAAATATCTTTATGGCATGGTCATGCATGGGAAATGATATTTGAGCTTATGAGCATGTGTATATGCCTCAGGTATGAGGATAAGTTGCAAGTTTGCAAATCGTGTGCAAAAGAAACCAATGTATGCAGATTTTTGTTCATGAGTCGACTCATAGCATGTCATGAGTCGACTGATCAGGTTGAGTCGACTTGCGCCTGTCATAAGTCGACTCATGATATCGAGTCCTGTTCCCTTTTTCTTTCTGCTGAGTCGACTCATAATTTATGAGTCGACCCATGAGTCATGAGTCGACTCATGACATATCATGAGTCGACTCATCGACGATTTTCTGGATGGTTTCGGGTCGGGTTTGCTGGGTTTCGGGTCAGGTTTTCATTGACTTATATATGCTTCCCTCACCCGAAAACTCACATTTCCCATCTGAACTTCCAAGAAACCCTAGCCCTCTTCCTCTCCCTCAAAACCCTAGGTGTTCTTGGTGTTTTTGGAGGCATTTCAAGGGGTTTTCAGTGTTCTCTCTTGGATTTCAGCGAAGGGGATTGCTATTCTTCACATTTGAGGCGAGTAGCATCTCACCCAAACCCTTCCCTATGTTTTTATTTATTTATAAACGTTTTTATGAGTTTTATTGAGCCTAAGCCTTATCTTCAAGTATAAATCAATGCTCTTGATAGGGTGAATGCTAGAAATCATGTGTTTAAGATTTTAAATCCCCACCAACCAGTTTTTAATGAAAACCCAGATCTGGAATTTTGTTTAAAGGATAAAAACATGAGTATTTATTTTGGTTTAATGTTTTTCATTCATGTTTAGGGCTAAATGTTAGATCTAATCTATAAGAGATCGTTTCCCATGATAGATATGTTTTTCTTACTGTATAATAGGGTAAAATTGAAGGTTAGATATGTTGTATATCAGAAGAATTGAAATGGGTAACGTTTAGATCAAATTCCAGTTCATTATATGCAAATTTCAGCCCGTGAGTCGACTCACGACTCATCATGAGTCGACTCATCAGGTTGAGTCGACTCATGACCTGTCATGAGTCGACTCACGAAGTGTTATGATGTTTTCTTTTTGCTTCTGTTGAGTCGACTCGTCAATATACGAGTCGACCTATGAGCTATGAGTCGACTCATAAAAATCAAGAGTCGACTCACGAAGTTGTATCCTGTTGCCATTTACCTTCTGCTCAGTCGACTCGTTATTGGTCACGAGTCGACCCATGAGGATTGAGTCGACTCATTAGTGAGCATGAGTCGACTCATCCGAGATTTTCCTGTTTTCTTCGTGTTGCTGTTTAATCGCATGCTGTATACACTCATATAGATTGAACTCATGTGTGGTACATGTGAGATGACTCTTTCCCGATACAAAGTTAAGAATTGTACAGCAAGATATGTGTAAGAGTTAAATAGACATTTCTTTACTAGTGGTAACTCCATGGTTCATATAAAGTCCTCGTGTTGGACTCTAAGCGACTAAAGTCCTCGTGTTGGACTATAAGCGACTAAAGTCCTCGTGTTGGACTATAAGCGACTAAAGTCCTCGTGTTGGACTATAAGCAACGAAAGTCCTCGTGTTGGACTATAAGCGACTAAAGACCCCGTGTTGGGCAATTTTTGCTAAACCTTGAGCACCATATACTTTTGGGTATTTGAGTATGACATTTTTATGTAGTTGGACATGATAGTGGCATGAACTGTGCATAACACTTATTTCGACTACGAGATTTTGACATAGATGTGTTTACTATTAGAAATGGGATTGTTATCTTTTCTTTATTGTTCATGTATTAAACTTCGGGCTTGGTGTTTAGGGATCTACAATTTGAGATACAAGGTATATACATGAGGGTTTCCTTGTTTGGATTATTTCGCTCGACGTACCTATGCTCGTGTTGTATTTCCCTAAGTACTAAGACCCATATCTGTTTGTATAGTGATTTAATGCTATTATACATTATTGTATTTTTATATACAACGAGCCCTATCCCTTGGGGTTGGTTGTGATGTTGCTCGCTAGCGCTTTGACGCTCGTTGTCCCTCCCCCTTTTCAGGTCACGAGCCAGGAGCACGGAGAGCCGTAGGTTGATAGCGGACTACTTTAGTGTTCAGCTTTACTTTATCTATGTATTATTTTCTGTGGGCTCCACTGTAGTGTTGTCAGACATTTGAGAGTTTATTCTAGAGTTGTAAAGGCTGTGTTGCCTTAATTTCCTTTGCTCAGACTTGCCGTATTTTGAGATTTGTAAGAACTCCAGTTTATTTCATTTCAGACTTTGTCTATGTACTACAGTTTATTTCGTTGATGAGATGTATTGTGTTCTATCATTTCATCTAGTATTGTTGATCCACTTTTCACTTGCTTTGTACCTACACCTGATGTTGACTCCACTAGAGAGATAGTGATTGTGATGGTGAAACGTGTTACTGCACGGTGTGGTGCATGGCAGGTTTTACATCCATGGTTTCACCTCGGACTGCAGCCGTGTGTGAACCCAGGGGCGTCACAATAAGTCAAATGTGCTATTCTTAGGATAAAATAAATCATAATCTGTAGTGTTTTTAAGATATCTAAATTTTTTTTTCATTGCTTTAAGATAAGATTCTTTAGGATTAGATTAAAATCTAGCACATAAACATACACTAAACATAATATCATGTCTACTTGCTGTAATGTAAAGAAGTGATCCAATCATACATCGGTATAGCTTTTGATCAACATTCTTACTAATTTCATCTTTGTCAAGTGATGCAGTTGTACTCATTGGTGTTGGTTTGCTTGTTGTATTTTCTATTCCAAAGCATTTGTGTAATTCTTTAGCATACTTGCTTTGGTTGATGAAAATTCCTTCCTTTAATTGTTTGACTTGTAGTCCAAGAAAGAAATTGAGTTCACCCATGTGACTCATTTCAAATTCATTCTGCATAGTTTTAGCAAACTCTTGACAAAGATCAACGTTAGTAGAACCAAATATTATATCATCTACATATATTTGAATTAATAGTATATCTTTATTTATTTTCTTTATAAAAAGTGTAGAATCAACTTTTCTAATTTTAAATCTGGAAGTTAAAAGAAAATTTTTTAATCTATCATACCAAACACGGGGTGCTTATTTTAGACCATATAATGCTTTCTTAAGTTTGAAAACATGGTTTGGAAAACTTTTATTTTCAAAACCTGGAGGTTGTTCTACAAAAACTTCTTTTTTAATAAAACTATTTTAAAATGCACTTTTAACATCCATTTGATATAATTTAAAATTCATAAAACACGCAAATACAAGTAAAATTCTTATAGATTCTAAACGAGTAACTGGTGCATAAGTTTTATCATAATCAATACATTCTTCTTGATTATATCATTGTGTAACTAATTTGGCTTTGTTTCTAACAACTTGTCCAGATTCATCTAATTTATTTCTAAATATCCATTTGGTTTCAATAATGGACTTATCTTGTGGTCTAGGTATAAGATCCCAAACATTATTTCTTGTAAATTAGTTTAGTTCATCTTGCATAGCAATTATCCAAAAATCATCAAGTAAAGCTTCTTTTATATTTTTAGGTTCAATAATAGAAATAAAAACAGCATGAGCAATCAAATTAAAATGAGATCTAGTAATGACTTTATTAGAAATATTACCAATAACTAAATCACGTGGATGATTTCTGACTTCTACAAAATCCTTTGGTAAATCATTTTGTAAATTATCATCTTTTGAAATATCTAGCATTGGAGTATCATGAATAGAATCAACTAAATCTTTATTATTATTTAAAACAATAGGTGTTTTTGTAAAACTCTCATCAAAAGAAACATGCATAGATTCTTCAATGACTAATGTTCTTTTGTTATATATTCTATAAGCTTTACTATGATTAGAATATCCAACAAAAATTCCTTCGTCAGATTTAGAATCAAATTTGTCTAAGTTATCTTTTGTGTTTAAAATAAATCATTTACAACCAAAAACTTTAAAATAAGAAACTTTATGAATTCTATCATCAAACAACTCATAAGGTGTTTTCTTTAAAATAAGTCTTAATAATATTCTGTTTAGAACATAACATGCTGTAGAGACAACTTCAGCCCAAAAGTACTTTGGTAGGTTACTATCACACAACATGGTTCTAGCACATTCTTATAAAGTTTTATTCTTCCTTTCTACAACTCTATTTTATGGAGCCGCTCGAGGAAAAGAAAAAGTATGAGAAACACCATTTTTTCACAAAAATTTACAAAAAGTTCATTCTCAAATTCTCATCCATGATCACTATGTATAGTAATAATAGAAAGAGACTTTTGTTTTTGAATCCTTTTGTAAAATATAGAAAACTCATTAAAAGTATCATTTTTATGTTTAAAAAATATTACTCATGTAAATCTTGAAAAATCATCAACAAGTACAAATGCATATCTGCTTCTATTTAATGATGCTACTCTAGAAGGACCAAAAAGATTAATATGAATCAATTCTAGTGGTTTACTTGTAGAAATTACATCGTTAGATTTAAAAGATGATTTATGCATTTTTTCTTATTGACATGCATCACAAAAATTATCTTTATAAGAAAGCATAGGTAAACCTTTGACAAAATCATTTTTAGAAATTTTAGAAATATGTTTAAAGTTAACATGACCAAAACGTTTATGCCATAAAATAGAATCATTAGAAGATGCAAGAAGACAATGTTCATTAGAAATATTCTTCGTAGATAAAACATATATATTATTTTTTATGCCCTTTAAATAAAATAGTAATCATATCAATATCATAAATTAAGCAAGATTCTTTTTTAAAAATAATTTTAAAACCTTTATCACAAAGTTGACTTATACTAAGCAAATTATGTTTAAGACCATCAACTAATAAAACATTATCAATAATAGGTTTATTTGGATTACCGACAATTCCAATACCGATGACCTTCTATTTGTTGTTATCTCCAAAGGTGACGGTACCACCATCCTTATTTAGACAAGATGACAACAATTGTATATTACCGGTCATATGTTTAGAGTAACCACTATCCAAAATCCACCTATTTTTCTTAGGTACCTGAAAAGATAAACATTTAATTTTGGTACCCATGCTATGTTGGGTCCATAAAATTAGCCTTTAGGAAACCAAATCCATAAAGAGTTTGATTTGCCTAAATAGTTATTTAATAAACAAAGATCTTTAATAAAGGCAGAAATATAAGATTTTTTAACGAAGTTAGTTCTTTAGGTACCCATAAAGATAAGTATTTTAATTTCTTTTCACATAAAATATTATCTTTAACATTATGTTCATGCAAATTAGAAGTTAGTTTTACAAAAATGGTTTTCTTAGAAATATTTTTGTTAACATGAAAACCCAAACCTTTTGTCTTTTGAGATTCTTTTTGATATGAAAGTAAATTATTAAGATTTCTTTACCTTTATTGAATTTACTAACATTTAAACATATATCATCATATTTTAATTTAATAGAAGAAATATCTTTATCTAAAACATTAATACGAATTTTTAAATTATTGCATTCTGATTTTAGATAAACATTCTCATTAGTCAAAATATAATTTTCTTTAAAAAAGGACTTATTTTCCTCTTTCAATTCAATTACTTGAGAATGAGAAATAGTCGAAGAATTAAAATTAGAAATTTCTTCAAGTAATCTTTTATTTTTACCTTTAAGAAAATTTTGTGAAGCCTTTGATCTCAAAAATGTTTCATATAATTCATTGAAAGCATCTAAAAGCTCTTCATTGTCACTTACTTCATCTTGTGCCATAAAACACATATGGACGCTTTCATTTTCTTCGATTTCTTCATTCGAAGACGAATCATCATTATCATCCCATGTAGCCGTCAAAGCCTTCCTTTTCTTGTTGCTTTGAATATTATTGAAGTTGTTGAAATAATTTAATTTTTGCTTATTTTTCAACAATGGACAATCTTTCTTCATATGTCCTGGTTTGTTACATTTGAAATAAAATAAGTTATTTGAATTTGAATTTTTTGATTTGAACTTACCTTGTTTTTATGAACTTTCGAAACTTGCGTGCAAACATGCTCATTTCTTCATCATCATTCAAATCTTCTTTATCAGAAGTAGTATTGAATGCAAGCCTTTTCTTGTTCTTTGTTTCATCCTCATTCTTTCTATTTTTAATTTTAACTTCATAAGCCATAAGGTTACCAATTAGATTTTCTACCGTAAGAGTTGATAAGTCATTTGCTTTCTCTATTGTGGTAGTTTTCTTTTCCCATTGTGGAGTGTAGGTGTAAATCTTGATTTCTCGAAACGGGGGTTTCGTTTGTATTGATAAGAATAGCTTATTACAAACTAATGAATCAAAATTATAACAGAAACGGAGGGACTTCCTTCCTTATTTAACGTGGGGTCTTTGGTAGCGATAGGACGCCTCCCTCGGTTCTCGCGCTGAGTTTGCTTCCCTTGGACGATCCGATCGAAGTAGCGGGGAAGCTTCAGTACACAGTAGAAGCTTGTGCTGATCGAGTTCGACTATACCCGAGGCCAAACGGGGGGCTTTTGCTTGTCGACTGACTGCTTGGAGAGAGCTACCATGCAAGAACTTGCAAAGAGCCTAAGAGCCTCAAGTCTGAGAGTTCAGACGAGTCTGCAAAGAGCTACTATACAAGAGTCTGTGAAGAGCTTGAGAGCCTCAAGTCTGAGAGTTCAGACGAGTCACTTCAAATGAGGGAGCCTTTAGCAAATGAGCCAAGGTTCAACCTTTGGAAGATTAGCCAGCCAAGCCAGCAACGGCTAATCCACCCTTTTCACGTTGGCTGAAAGTGGATTTAAATAGGCAAGGGATGGCATGGGTCATCCCTTGATTTGTGGGATTTGACGACTAGTAGGGGTGATGGAGCCAGCCGCCCTAGCTGTGGAATGTGACCACTTAGGGGGTTCTATCAGCTGCCCTACTTGCTAGGTGAGGAGTGCCATGCTTTTTCCCTTGATTCATAGGATTTGACCATTGATGTGACTGTTCCCATACTCCAAGTGGGCGGCTGACAATGCTGGCGGGTTTCTAGTTGTTAGGCGAACTTAGTCCGCGCAGGCAAGGTGCAGGCTGTCAGGCGAGCTTGGTCTTCAGGCGAGCTCGAACCTGGGTTTCTAGTTGTTAGGCAACCTTAGTCCGCGCATGCAAGATGCAGGCTGTCAGGCGAGCTTGGTCTTCAGACGAGCTCGAACCTTCGTGCTGGCGAGTCAGCCAAACAGGCGAGATTCGAGCTGTCAGGCGATCTAGGCCTTCAGGCGAGCTTGGTTCAATGTGCAGGCTGTCAGGCGAGCTTGGTCTTCAGGCGAGCTCGAAACTTCGTGCTGGCGAGTCGACCAAACAGGCGAGCTTGGTTCAATGTGTAGGCGAGCCTGTGCAGGCGAGCTGTGCAGGCGAAGCTATGCAGGTGAAGCTGTGCAGGCGAGCTGTGCAGGCGAATCTCATCCAGGCGAGTTTCAATGCTATTAGGCAAGCTCTATCCTTGCATACGGACTTCCTTGCAGGCGAGCTTCAGCCTTTGTAGGCGAGCTTCAGCCTTTAGGTGAGCTACTGAACATGCTTCGAAGAATAGGCCATAACTTTCAAACCGTAAGTCAGAATTGGACGAATTATATATGAAAATCGACTATCTCGAGGAAAAGGAGCTGATCAAACTAACCCTATAGGGTTCGGTTTGATCTTGTCCATTTCGCCAAATTCCTTCTGGTTTGAGAGATATTAGCGTTTTTTCCCTTTTTGCTATTTCGGGTGTGGTTTTAGCAGTTTTGTTCTGAACTTCTCTGATAGGGATTAAAAGCAATTTTTATTGCCTATATGGAGTAAGTGAACAAAGTATCTTTCGCACCATCTCCACTTGAGTGTATACTTTTCTAAGACCGATGAGAGAATTGGTGATATCGGTAAATCTTGTAAACATCTCTCCAATGGTCTTGTTTTCCTTCATTCTAAACAATTCGAATCTATGTACAAGAACAGAAATTTTAGATTCTTTAACCTTACTTGTGCCTTCATGATTTACTTCGAGTGTGTGCCAAATATCATATGCAGATGTGGCCGTTGACACCCTGTTGAAGTCATTCTTGTCAAGAGCACAGAACAAAGCGTTTATTGCTTTAGAATTCAAATTTGCATTGTTCCTTTGAGATGTAGTCCATTCCATGAAAGGAGAAGTTGGCTTCTCGTATTTTGTTTCCATAATGTTCCAAAGTTCGTAGCCAATTCATTGGAGATAGATTTTCATTCGACACTTCCAATAGTTGTAATTTAGTCCATCAAACATTGATGGATGATTTGTAGAATGTCCTTCCTTGAATTTTGAATTTGAGTCGAATGTTGATATCATTTCTACAACCTTGCTCTGATACCAAATGTAGGATATGATCTAAGCACACTTAAACACTATGGGGGGGGTGAATAGTGTTTCTTTAAAATTTTATGCAAAGAAGATTTCAATTTACAAAGAAGATAGCATAAACATAGAAAATCATAATTACAAACACAGAATTTTATACTGGTTCCTCCTCTCAGGTGTACATCTAGTCCCCAAGTAAATCCTACTTGAGAGTTCCACTATGATTTTGAAAAACTTACAAAACCAAACAGCAAACCTAACCAATTTGTAACTCTCTGCAAATTGTACACAATCTCTTCACTAAGAGATCACACCTCTCACACCCGTGAGAACACTTGCTTTGTAACATCTCAATTCCTATAAGCCTTGAGTGTATTGTGATGTGTAACAGTGACTTTAGGAACTTTTTAATCTCTGGAAAATTACCTAAATAAGTTGTATATAGGATGAGGATCAAAGGCTATTTCAGAAATTGATTTTTCTCAACACTTAGGCAAAAATCTGAATTTTGAACTCTTAAGAATGCACAAATGTTAAAGCTTATGGATCGGAATCAATGTGCCAAATTTCTGAACTTATAACCTATTTATATCCCTTGAAAAGATAATTTTTTAAACCAAATAAACGGATATAAATGACTATATACAATTTCAAATTCAAATTCAGATATACAGAAAAATTGTATCTGTAGTCGACTACAAGACATAGTAGTCGACTACTCTTGTGTTAATTCTCATTCTGTAAAGTCTAGAAAATTGCTTAGTAGTTGACTATAATGGTCATTAGTCGTCTATTTTGTAAAACAGAAAGTCTAGAATTCAAAAGTCGAAGCTGTGTAGTCGACTATAATTTTTAGTAGTCGACTACTCTGTAAAAAACAGATACTCTAAAATTCTAAATTGGATCATAGTAGTCGACTATAATCAGTTGTAGTCGACCACTCTGTAGTATTTCAGAAACTTATATTTTGATCTAAGACATCAGTAGTCGACTACTAATCTAAGTAGTCGACTATTAAGGGTTCAAAATGTTATGTATAAAATATTTTAAGACTCATTAATTGACTAAATACTCTAATGGTTAACATAGGGGATTTCTATTGTTAACCAACACATTAAGCCTGTGTTAATGTGTTCTAACTCTATGTGCGTGTATGTGTGAGTGATCAAAACTTCTACAATTTTTCTAAGTAAAGAAAAATATAAAATTACATTGATGTATAAGCTCTTCATCTTCTTTACTTCATGATGCATTGAACTCATCTTGCACTTGTTCATGTTGATAGCTGTATTGAAATGTTAGTGCATAATAATAAACATAATGATTCATATTATGAATAAATTGTTATCATCAAAATTATATCATGGGGACATGATATCTAATAATTTCTTCTTAGCTTTTATATCTACACTGCCTTCGCGGTCTGATAATGATAGGTTAGCTCCTATAATATGTCGTATCGGGCGGAGCCAACCATCTTCATTTGACTCAACTATCGGTTGGTGAGAAAATACTCCTGATACGGTATATCTCCCATTGGCAACCCTGAAACCTTCATCATCTTGTGAAGAGGCAACCCTAATTCTCCGTTCTTGGTAAGGAAAGTGTTAGTGTTCGGATTATAGATTTCAAGCAGCGCAAAAAAATGGGTTACACTAATAAGGAGACAGTACATGCTGGCACGAATGGGAATATACAACCCCTTCTCAATCAGCTCCATGCCCCACCGCTCGAGGATGTAACTTGTCATCCTCATCCACCACTTATTGGCTGACGAGTGGACCCAGCCGTAACATCTATTCTTGATAGGCAATTCTCTGTCTAATCTCGCAAGGCGATTCCTCACAGTGTTGGCCCTAGTCAGCTGCATGTTCTGTAGCAGTTCATCCTGTCCCAACACTCTAGGGTGAAGCCCACAAATAGAATTCCTACCACTAGAGTCTGGGGTTCTGCTTTGGCTGATAAAACCGCAGGGGACCCGCTCTTGATCCTCAGTCAAACGCCATGACATCTCCCGTGTCATAGCTAGCTTCCTCAAATTTGTCAGAGAGTAACGATAAGGAATTGGAGGGAGGAATCTGCGATTCCCGTCATATTCATTCATCCATTGCTCCGAGCTACAAACAAGAATGTCGGGATCTTCAAACAAAATCACCGAACATGAAATTAGGTTTCCTTAGGGGCTGAGTTGTATCCAAATCCTTTGTGAGTAGCGCATCTGTAATTAGCCGTCACAGTGTACGACAACTCCCCTCCTGCACAAGCTTAGGGATCTCTGCAGGCCCATTCATATCGAACTGGGGAGCCTCATCGATAAGGGGCGTTTCGTTAGAGGAGGCGTAGGTAATGCCGCTCTGATCACTTACCACACGGGGGGGGGGGATACCATCAGCGGGATATCAAATGCGACAAATAAAAGGGAATTTGTCGGACGTAGTTAAAGAATAAAAATTTTCTAAGGTGAAATAGGGAATTGAACTCATTTTACAAATTCGCGAGATAGAGTCACTGCTTTATGATTTGTGAACTTTGAGAGACAATGTATACTGTTTCGTAAACAATGGGACAATATAACTTGACCATTTACCGAACAGGGAGAAAACACCATCGATGGGAAATCAGTTGCGACAGACAAAAGGGGATTTGTCAGTTGCAATTGAAGAACAATTCTAAGGCAAAAGAAAGAATTTAAACTGACCTCGCAACATATACAAGATAAGGATACTGTCTCATAGTTTCCGACACAGTTATAACTGTCTCACATATGCGAGATAGTATACACTGTCTCGAAAACTACGAGATAGTGCACCCTGCCTCGTACGTCAAGAGATAGTGTAAAACTCGTTTCTTTACCTTTGAATGTGTTTTGGCCAAGAAAAATACATCCATTAAGCGTCAATCCCCGCAAAGGAAGATACCGGCTCTTCCCAAATGCCTCACGAAGGAGAACAAATGAGGAAACCTATTCAAAATGTTAACTTTTTTGAATTGACAAAAGCGGTAAAAACTCACCTCCAATGGATGAAACAGCGGGATCCTCTCTGTCAGATGATTGGGTAGCCGATCTACCCATCGGGACACGGGATCTCTTGGGAGACATGATAAAAATGTGATTTCTAACTAAAATCCTACAAAAAAGTTAGAGGAACAATTCAGAATAAAACCAAAACAACCCAAGATTCAAGCCGTCGGTTCGGTGCTATCAAGAATCAATCGGAAATGAAGCTTACTGAAAAGGAAACATCCGGCAAGAGGTCAAACCTTGAAGAACAACTCCGAAACACTAGGTGAAGATCCCCTTCGAGCAAGATCCAAATCAAAATTGATGGCTAAGGAAGGAAAGCACTTATAAACTCTTTTATAAGGGATTTCAAAGAAAATTTGAACCAAAGAGAGGTGGTAAAGTAGCCCAAAACATCGCCGAAGTTCAGAAATAAAAAGCCCAGACCCGACTGCCCTACATGCATGCGAGACAGTTGACACTGTCTCATCGTACGAGATAGTGTCGACTGTCTTGCAACACGTGCACGAGACAGTACAGACTGTCTCGCACAAAGGCTCCATCTGACGTGCATTCGATACATGTTTTCATGACACGCTCAACTATTTTCTATTATATTTACAACACTCCGATGAGTATATGAGTATAAACTGCTTCTCCGTGAACCTCTGACTGGTATATGAGGTTAAATTGCTTCATTGACTCTGTTGAGTATATGAGTATAAACTGCTCCTTCATGCTCCAACGCCTTAAGATCTTAAACTATGTAGACTCTAGCTACGTATGAGTATAAACTATGTTTACACTAAAAGAGAAGTCAACGCCCAACAACGCTCTAGCAGTTACGCCAAAATTTGACACAAGATGGTTATATTTCAAAATTATCCACCAGGAGATCAATTGCAATCAAGCCACGAACTCCTAACAGAGACGATCAGTTCAACGTCAACTCAACAACACGAGCCAATTCAAATTCTCAAATATCAGCACATCAGCTTCAGTTCCAGATTTTGACATTGGTCAACGATGTCGCAATACCAGAATTATTCAGACTACTCGATAAAATACTGAGTAAGCTAAAAGCTGAAGAAGTCAAGAAACTAAAGCCACTTACGGGTCCTTCTACATGGTCCAACGTTGGGCAAAAGCAGGACTTATATTGTCCAAAGTATTTTAGAGTCATAGATAAAATACTGAGGAGGCTAAAAACTTTAGAGGGGGTATCTGTAGGCGTCAAATATTGGTTATAGTTCCTCAGACATAGCTCAAGACAAGGAGAAGATGGAGAACGTCATCATCTAAGTCAGGGGAGATCAACCAAAATAAAAGGAAGCAAAACAAGAACACAAAATACACAACAAGAAGACTTGAAGTTGTCTCACAATTGGTGAGACAGTATTTACTGTCTCGGGATCCGAGACAGTGTTTACTGTCTCGGATGCGCGAGACAGTGTAAGATGTCTCGCCAATTGTGAGATAATTACCCTAGTTTTCTGACAGTTTTGCGACTTTTCGAGAGGTCCACGTGACTCTATAATTGCTTTGAAACATGCATGGATGGTTATGACCATGAAATATGCCCACTCCCCTCGATAAACACGACATTTTTTCACAATTTAAGAGAGTGCACAACAGTTACAAACTAGCTAGAACCACCTCCTTTGGCCGAGATAGTAAATACTATATCGCCTAAAGGAGATGATAGTTACTGGTTGTTTCAACTCCTTTTCGACAGTTACGGACTCCAATGGCTACAAATACCTCCTTGGTACACTTGTACAGGAGACAGAGCATTGAGCATGAAGCAGAGGCAAGCTTTTGGCAAACTTTGAAAGCAAGAGAGAGAGAGAGTCGTATTCCACTTTCAAGTAATTTTAAGAGCCCTTCGGTGTTTCCTCGAGTTCAAACTTAGATTTGAACTTGAGAAGAGTATTTATCTTACTTTGCTAAGATATTTGCTTCTGTTCTTATTTCCACGTCAAAATATCAACGTTAAACATTCTTCGCATCCGACTCGAATTGTTGCTTTGATGGTCCACGGTTTACGCATCCCTAGCACATGCAAAGATCTCACGCAAGAAGGAGCTACTACGTAGGAGTTTCTGTGTGTGTTTCTAGGAAACACAAATTATTTTGTTTTTATTGTATAGAGAAGTTTTACATGTGTAAGGCTCACTCTTTTGTTTCCGTTAAAACATTTGTAATGGAATCTACAATGAAAATTGTTCCCCACGTAAACAATAACATCTTCATCAAAGACCACATCTCTACTGGTAAAGGCACTGTGAGTCTCAAGGTCTGATAATCGGTACCCTTTAACTCCAGAAGTGAATCCTATGAAGATACACTGTCTCGACTTGGACTCCAACTTGTTTCTCTTCTGACTATCTACAAGACAATATGCTAGACAACCAAATATGCGTAAAGTCGAGTAGTCCACTGATTCTCCTCGCTATATCTCTTCTAGAATATGAAGATCAACAGCTGTAGATGGTGACCTATTAATCAAATAACACACATGATTTATTGCTTCCTCCCAAAAACCTTCGGACATGTCTGCTTGTAGCAAGAGACTGCGGGCTTTTTCCACCAGTGTTCGATTCATGCGTTCAACTACTCCATTTTATTCTGGTCGTCCTAGTACACTTAACTGATGCTGGATGCCTTCATCAGTCAAGTACTCTTTGAATTCCCCGGAGGTATACTCACCCCTATTATCTAACCTCAAGACTTTCAATTTTAGCCCCTTCTGATTTTCCACCAACGCCTTCCACTCCTTGAAATTCTGAAAAACCTTAGACTTCTGCCTCAAGAAATATACCCAAAACTTCCTGGAGAAATCATCAATGAAGGTAACATAATACCTCGCACCCACAATGGATGCCTTCGGTGAGGGCCCCCACACAACAGCGTGGACAAGATCTAGCAACCCCTTGGACTTATGCTGCGAAGTAGAGAAAGATACTCTATGCTGCTTCCCTATAACACAATACTTACAAAAGTCAAGTTTGCATTGAGTTATTCCTAAAAACTTGCCCTTGCCATGGAGTACTTGCAGACCCCTTTCACTCATGTGTCATAGACGCATGTGCCAAAGTCTCAATCGATCAGTCTTCTTTGTTGCAGCTAAAACCTCGTCCTCAATGACAGTGCGTACCAGTATGTACAAGTTCCTCGTGCGCTCTCCTTTCAGAATAGTAGTAGCACCCTTGAAGACTGTGATAGCTCCACCTTCACCACTGAACTTACACCATTGAGCCTCAAAAGCTCCCAGGGAAAGAAAATTTTTCTTTAAGTTCGGAACATACCGAACATTAGAGGCAGACCTTTCCTGTCCATCGTGCATCTTCATCCTTACGTTCTCAATGCTAACAATTTAAAACACTGCATCATTTTCCATAAGAACCGATCTTCCAGAAACAGGCCTGTAAGTGCTGAACCACTCCCTCCTTGGGCACATATGATATGTGCATCCTGAATCAAGTAACCAATCATCCGTATACTTGCCCGTACCTGACTCCACAGTCAGTACGTCACAGAGATCTTTTACTACACCAGCATGGTTATCCTTACCCTTAGTGCTGTCAGTCCCGCCATCCTATTTCTTCAAGTACTCCTTGTACGACTTGCAATCCTTCTTGAAGTGACCTGGTTGTTTGTACCAAAAACAGATGACAGAACTAGAATTTCCTTGATCCTTGACCACCTCCTTGCCCTTCGACTTCCCTTTCTTTACATTAGCCACTAGACTTGAAGATTCTTCCTTGGTGTCCGTCTTCCTGATGAGTTCATTATTCTGAAGCACCAAGATGATATCCTCCACCTCCAAAGTCTCCTTGCTATACATGATGGTAGTCGCCAAGTGATTGTAACCGGGTGGAAGTGAATATAGCAACAAAAGAGCTTGGTCTTCTTCTTCTAGCTTCACCTCAAGAGCCAACAAATCGCCAATAATCCTATTAAAGATATTCAAGTGTTGCAGAATAGGCGTACTTTCCTTCATCCGAAGTTCATAGAGCTATTTCTTATTAAAGAGTTTGTTTGACAAACTCTTCGTCATATACAAGCTTTCCAACTTCCACCATATATCCGCAATCGTGCTCTCGTTCATAACGTTGTAGAGCACCTCATCTGACAAGCACAAGATAACCGTAGCCTTTGCGTGGACATCCATGTCTTTGCACTCATCTTCATCCAAAGTGGATGGCTTCTTCTCAAAATGGTCTAGGGATCGGTGGACCCCTTCCTTCACGAGTAACGTCGTGATGTGCATCTTTCACAAGAGAAAATTTAACTTGCTATCAAATTTCTCCACCTCGAACTTGGTCGCTGTCGTCTTGGTCTCCATAGTAGCTCTGATACCAATTGTTGGAGCATGCAGGCCGCGGAAGATAAAACTTAAACATTCAAGAAACCCCAAATCTGCCAAACAATCAAGATAAATAGCAAACAATAAGATTTAACGTGGTTCCACACGATCAAGATGATCCGTGTACGTCCACGGGGAGAAAGGGGAAGATCTTATTTATTTTGAGAAATGATTACAAGAGGTTGGAACTACACACCCCTAACAATGATGTAATATAGATCTCTTATTTTTTCTTTCTTGTTTTCAAACCCATGGATTGATAGAATATATATAGAGATTGATTTTGCTCAATCCTATTAGAACTCTAACTTGAATCCTAATTGGATTTTCCAATTCAATTCAATTAATTCCTTCAATCCAATTCTAATTAGGATAGTATAACTAATCCTAATTAGAGTCCAAACCCAATCTTGCTTCTCAGCTGATTTGGGTCATCACGAACTCAACAAAATGGCCCTATGAAAATAAGAATGGTTATGAATTGTATCATTTTGTTTAGGTTAGATGTTCTAGGCCTATAAGAAACTAAGCTCTCAAATTCTAAGGGTAGAAGGCTTAAAGCAATATGGGGTTCAAAAATTTCAAATTGGTGTCAGCTAGATTCTTCTGAGTCAAGAGGTGGGTGTTGGTAGGCTAGAGTGCTTTCTATTCTCTGTTGCATTCATATGTTGGTATCTTCTCAGTTTTTGTTAAATTTCCTCATAGACCTTCAAATTGAAGTTTACTTTTCTCCTCTTTGTATGCACCAATCGACAGAGAGGATAAAGAAGTTTGTTGGTGGGAGCTTTAGAAGAATTAGAGATATCTTTTTAGACCCTTAGATTCTTTGTGGAGACTTCAACGTGACTTTATTCGTTGGTGAAAAAAGTGGTAGAGAAGGGTCATTAAGAGATATCAATGACTTTAGAGATTGTAAATGCTCTCTGCCTTATTGATCTTTCTTTTAATGGCAGATCCTTTACATGGTCTAATCACAGAACTAATCCAGTGTTGGCAAGACTAGATAGGTCTCTTATTTCTTCTGATTGGGATGAAAAATTTACCTCCTCTATTCAATTCTCATTGCCTAATTTTCCTTGACAATGGTGGAATTCCATCTCCTCATTTCCTGTTTAGGTTTGAAAAAGCTGGCTATAAAGGGTTTAATCTTTTTATATCTAATTGTTGGAATTCTTTTATTTGTGAAGGTTCCCCCATTGATGTGTTTGTTGGCAAGCTAAATTTGATTAAGAGAAGAATAAAATGGTGGAAACGAAAGGTAGTGGGCTCTATTCCTATGAAGAAATCTGACACTCTATCAAAGATTGAAGAGCTAAACAAGCTTTAGAATCTAGACCCATGGTGGAATCAGAAATAAATGCTAGAACCTCTTTGAAAGGAAATTATGTTGCATTGATCAAAGATGAGGAGATATATTGGCACCAAAGATTTAGAATCCAACGGCTAATGTAAGGTGATGCTAATACATCTTTTTCCCCCCATTAAATGGCCTCTTTTCATAGGAGAAAGAATTTTATTGTTTCAGTTTCTCATAATGATGCAACTTTTCCATCTGAATCTAAGAACCAAAGAATTTTTCATGATTACTTCTCTTCTATTTTTGATTATGAACATGTATGCAGTCTAACTCTTGATTGGAACTTTTTGTATCCTGTTCAAGTGGAATTATCTCATAATACTTTCTTTTCTAGCAAGGTTAGAATTTTCTGTTAGATTCTCTCCAAAAATAGATTGAATACAAAATATAATCTCATTAAGAAGGGGTGACATGGAGATGAACCATGCGTCTTCTGTGATGAACCACTTGAAACTATTGAGCATCTCTCCTATTCATGTCCTTTAGAAGAACATATTTGGGATTATTTTAGAAATTTGTTGATTTTGATCAATGACCTAATTCTACGTGAGATCTTATGAGCTTGATTGGTAAGTTCTCAACGTCAGACTCCAAGAGCTGGTTATGAGCCATGATTTCCTATTGTTTGTTGGAATATTTGGGCAGCAAGAAATAGGAGGATTTTTCTCAATTCATATTCACCTTACTGTAAAATTATTAATTCATCTATCTTTTTCTTCAATGAATGGTCAAGTGCCGCTAATAAAGGGAATAACATAAAGAAGATGAAGAAAGCTTTAAGAGAAGGTCCCCTGCCTTTGATTGTTGAAAGAAGGGTTAATGTCGGCGTTAATAAAGTGGAAGAATCTATCAACGGTTATCACATTGCTGAGACTTAGTTTTGTGAAAATAGGAGTCAGTTGTATAGTTGTTGAAGGAAGCTGTTATGCTGGTTTTTTATTCTTTTGTTAGTGATTTCTATAGAACTCCTGTTTTCTATAGCTAGATATAGGGCTAGGTTTGCTTCAGCTCACACAAGAAAACCATGAAGAAGATCATATCTTTATTTAATACTTCCTGATATTCTTTTTATTATTCAAGCATAGTGCTCCATATATTTAATTTAATTTGCCGAAAAATTAGGCAAATAAATCAACAATAACAGTGACAAACTTGGCCTCCACGATACTTGCACTCTCCTCCTCTGCATGATGCTTGACACCATTCATTGCATGCTCTATTGTCTTCGTCACCAGAGCAACCCCGCCGACTACTATTAGGACCCCATTTGTGATGCTCAAAGCAGCACTCCACAGCAAATGCATAGCCTGAAAATTCAATTATCAAAGAGCAAAATATCGATTTCTTGATTTTAAAATTTGTCATAATTAATTAATATAAAGATCAAAAGATGTCGGAATTTGTTAATAAGTGCCTCAAAGAGGAGAAGGGATCAGGGAGCGTGGGGTAATCCAGCATTCCCATCTATGTTTCTCTCTCTCCTTAGAAACCTCTCCCCATCCCACTCCTTAATTACTGCCGAGTGTCGCTTAACAAAACCTGAAATATGTCTGGTAGCGGCTAAATGACACTTAACTACACTATTAACTGTTTGATCGTATTTATACTTAAATATCCTAAGTTATAAAAAGTAACACTAAAATGCCTAGGTTGTAAGGACATTACACTTTAATGCCCTAGGTTGTAAAAACTGACACTAAAATACCTTGGAGTTCCACCACATTTGTACTTAAATATTCTAAGCTCCTCAGTTGCAAAAAAAAGTAACACCTTAATATCCTAAGCTATAAGAAAGTAACACTTTTATAACCCTAAGTTGTTAAAAAAATAGCGCTTTAGTACATTTTACTAGCTGGCAAGATAATTTCCTAAAAACATTTCCATGAAAACTAACAAAAAGTACTACTGTGCTAATTTTTTACAACTTAAAATATTAAAATGCTACTTTGTATAACTCAGAGTATTTAAATATATATATATAAATAGTGAAACAATAGCAATCTGGAGAAACAATAGGGTGTTTAAGTGCCATTTAACCAATATAACCAATAGATGCCTTACTTGCAGCACTAAAAATCATGCACAGAACAAGGAAAACCATAACTCCAACACGAGACATTGTGTACGTATGTAAAGTGATATTATTTTTGCCTACTGTGCGTAGCTAACTGTTTGAACCAATTATGTATGAGGTTCAATTTATATATGCTGAGGTTCTTTTCAATGAAGTTTTTTTTTATTTCCTGCATTTAATTAAAGATTTCATGCATGTACATCAAAGAACTTATTGTTTAGCATGCGTCTGGAATCAGCATAAATTAGATATTATATGGTTATACGTAAATAAATATTGACAAAAAAGTTACATTGTACTGAAAACGAAAATGTCCCTCTTAATCATTTTGATAATTATTATATTATTATTTACTTCCCTATGACACTATATGCACAATTGGACAAATAGCAATCATTAAGTATTTGCCTATATTTCGGTGAAAAAAATATTATCATAATATTGTTTCCTTGGAATTGTAATACAACTTCCCAATAATATAACAAAATATTCGCTTGTTGTCTATAAATGTTTGCTGCACCTACTTGATTTTAGTGTAGATAGAATTAAAAGATGAGGACAAAAACAAATCAAAAGTACATTTTATAAGGAAAAATTAATATTATTCAACATTACCACTAGTTTTTAATATAAATTCAATTA
This sequence comes from Asparagus kiusianus, assembly GCA_022839385.1. Lineage (NCBI taxonomy): Eukaryota > Viridiplantae > Streptophyta > Magnoliopsida > Asparagales > Asparagaceae > Asparagus > Asparagus kiusianus. The sequence goes on along the minus strand of BQKN01000697.1, from coordinate 252,408 downwards.
ACGAGAACTTTTTATCTCCACACTTCAATTCGGGAGAAGTTGAGTACAGTCTCGTACATTTGGTTGATAGATACAGTGTATTAACATAGCGTTTAACAAACAAACGGTCACAGTAGAAGCAAGTCTGACAACGTGCGCTGCACCCAAGAAAACAGGACCATGTATTGGACCAAGTTATAACAAATTCATGTACCATCACGTGCGCTCCACCTTCAATCGTAATGCATGCTAAAGAGCGTATTGAAGCAAAAAACACATCTAAACATTCAACTAAGCATGGATCCTGTACCAATTTGTTCAGCAACAAAGTTCCATGAACATGGACAGACAAAGGACCAAAATTTACTCAAAAAGATTCCCTAGATTTGAATAATATGACTCCACGAATATTTCGGTTGTGCGCAGCGGAAATTTCGGCAGCACCTCCGGTGCGCAAGGTGCACAACAAGAGATTAGATCGAAAGAATTCTCGTCTCACCAAAGAAACAATAATCTGAAGCGGATATCTCAACAAAGTGAGATATCGGCTCTTCCTCTCATCAGTTCTAGGACTGACCTGTCGAGGGATCCTACAAGCTATTACAAATCACGGCAAGAACATAAAAGTTTACGTGGTTCGGCAAACTGCCTACGTCCACGGGCAAGGAGGGGGGGAGATCTACTATTAGAGGGAGCACTGCTGGATTTTTAACTTTTAGCGACGGACAAATCCGTCGCTATAAGTCGTTTTTCCGTCGCTAAAACTTTTAGCGACGGAAAAAATAAAGTTCCGTCGCTATAAAAGGGGTGCCTAAAAACACTTTTAGCGACGGACATTCCGTCGCTAAATTTTAGCGACGGTTTATTAGCAACAGAAAATCCGTCGTTCTATTTTTTTAAAAAAAGGGAAAAAAATTCCGTCGCTAATGTCACTTTTAGCAACGGAAAATCCGTCGCCAATGTGACTTTTAGCGACGGAAACTCCGTCGCTAAAAAACAAAACTTTAGCGACGGATATTCTGCCGCTATTTTCATGTCCCGTGTATGTTTTCTGTCGCTAAAAGGGTCTATAGCGACGGCTAATCCGTGGCTAAATATTTCTAATATTTTTTTAAAAATTATTTTGAAAATTAAAAAACCTGTACAATAATATAATGAATTTAAAACCCTATTCAATCAACAATATAATATTCATTCCCACACATATATAACACATATATTTTAATAAAAATATCCCAACATAATTAAAATTATTTATACAACACACACCATGATAAATATTGTTTATACAGCACACACTCATTGTTTTCAAAGGTAAAAAAAATCAGTCCTCCTGATCATCATCATCCTCATCACCAGCTCCACCTTGTCTAGAAGTCCAAGCCTGTAAATATAAATCAAACGTTAACAACATGGCATGACATGCAAGTATAGCAATAAAAGAGAGTATCATGACATATTCTTATATATTATATGTTTCGAAGAGAGTATCATGGCATATTCTTATGTATTATAAGCACGCACATATTCTTATATACACGCATGCACGCGTATACGCACCAAATCTGCACCCCCTCCCTCAACCACGACCAAAGCCACCACCCACCCACCCACCACACTCCACACCAACCACCCCCTCCCCCTACATCACCACCACCACCACCCAATCCCTACACCTCCCCCTCCCCCACCATGACCAAACCTAACACCAACCAATCAAATAACGCCCACCACAACACAACACAATACCACAACATGGACTATCTTTCAATTCTCACCACATGGCCAAACTTAGGACAATTTGTGGCAATATGAATCATTGATCCTAATTGCTTTATTCACTAAAGAGCGGCATCCATCAATTATTACGATGTTGAATGATATCATTAATACAGTATTTAGTCCTTATCATTCCAAACAAATAAATTGTACCTTGTAGAACTAAACTTATACAAGATAGTAGTTAGTTAGCAAATAATGATGCGTCAGAACCTTGAAGGTTATCAAATTAATAGGTCATATTACTTTCTTGTAATGTGTGATTAGTTGCATCTCTTAATACAATACACAAGTGTGACATTGACATCTCTTTAAAGATCTGTTCATGCAAGCATCTTAAGATCTCAAGACGCGGGGAGGGGGGGGGGAGAACAGAATTCCTGATCAGAGGCAAAATGATTTGGTTCATTCTATGAATTTGAAATCATGATACTATACTTCATCACTTTCTTTTGACTTTCGTTTCTCTAATAGTAAATTAATAGCATAATGGTTGAGTGTGTAGCATATGGATATCCAACTGTTTGGGCATGAAGCACATGCATGCATAGATAGATGGCATTGCAATTTAAGCAGAAAGATGTGACTGAAATATAAAGTTCAGGGGGTTTTTTTAGCTCCAGGGCGTACTGTCAGCATCAACTTCCACATGCCAAAATCATAAATTCCCTCTGATGCAACCAGCAGCACGTTGCAGACAGATAGTAGGAAAACACCAATCAACAACGGTTCCTTGCATTACAAGAAAAGAGAAAATTGCTCTGATCAGATATCATGAAGCCAAGAACCTTCTGTAACATAAGGGTGTAAAGAAACTCGCTTCTATTCAAATGATCACCTGAATTCCCAACAATTCATGAGCGAGATCTGCTGATAGGGACTCTCCATTTAGTACAGAAATTATAGATAAACCATCAGGTCTCATCATATCAACTAAAACAGAAGGGCTGAACATTGGCTGTGCACACAATGATATTAGCTCTTACAACTAGAAGCAATAAAATACAAAACAATGCTACTACATTGACAATTTAGACAAAAAGATAATGAAAAGTGTCTTCCGGATAGAAAAATGTTTCTCAGTAAATTGTAATGTCTGGTTATTACGAAAGAAGGAAAATGTGCACCACATAGGCTATAGTCTACAACATAGGTTGAGTTTTGAGCATATTCTATTTTCTAGACTTATCATGTCTGTGAATGATAAGGAGTTTCCACTTAAGAATGAAAAAAACGATAAATCTCGCTCAGGACTAAGAACATGGCATAAGTATAAATTGCAATAGAAGGTATCTATACCTATAATAAACCTCCAGATTCACATATTTAATTTAGGTGCCTCCTGCAATCAACACTTTTTTCAAACAATTCCATATACAGTCAATCGTTTTAACAGCATTCGTATATCCATTTCCAAGTTCTTAAAAGTTCAGAAACTTCACACTAGCTACAAAATTTTTCTATATAGAAATTGATCTCAAACAATGGCAGCTATCCATAATAAATGAATTTCTAACCAAGCTTACCTCAAATAAAGCAAGGATCATGTCGTACGTGGACCAATAAACATATTACATGAACTTAGCAATAATACTATTTTGTGTTTTGAAAAAGAAAAAGACAATTGGTATATATATTTTGCAAATCACTAAATACTTATGCCTCTCTGCAACCATCGTTTTCCATATATAAAAAAATGTATAGAAGATTAATCAGAGTGCAATATGGAGAAAGTTTATGCAACATTTTCTCCGCAACTTGAATTCGAAAAAGGAGTAGTTACAGTTGAATTAAGACGAGAAATTTAAAGCAACTAAATGACAAAAGATGACTTACGGGTGGATATGTTGGCATGTAATAAACAGGTTGTGACTGTCCAAGAATCACCTGCTGACCGTACTGTGAATGACAATGAAATGACATCGATATAATTATAAAAGTGCAAACCACTTGAGAAGATATACAATCTCAAAGAATAAGAAATTAAAATGCTTAAGCTTAAAATATGGAAACTGATCCTGAAGATAATGGATAGTAGCGTACCAGTGGACCACTAGGATGGATATATGCCTGGGAAGACTGTAATTGTGCAGACTGTGCGTTAAAAACATGCTGATGCCCACCAAATGAAGGTCCAACCTACAGACATTATTTCATGTTAAAATGTAGAAAGTAACAAAATGGAAGTAACAAGATGCTATTTATTTAATTTTCAGTAAATATAGTCGAAGTCAAACTGTAATATAAACCTAAGGCCAAGAAGTGTGCTGCTCGAAAAATCCCAATCATGTTCGCACATCACTTTCAGTCTCTAGTTTTTTTGCCCAAATGTATCCATATTGCCAAATCTACTGGAATCAACACTGCTCTCAAGGAAGTATGCATTCTTTAGAGGTCCCCCAGATTCCTATAAATACATCAATCCCAGCTACAACTTTCTAATCAAAACAAATAAGTTCATCCAACTTCACAGTAGCACCTCAATGTCAAATAATAAATAGCCAACGAATGCTCCTGATTATCATCTAATTTTCCCAGCTTGACCCATTACTAAAAACTTTAGATAGCAGTGCAGATAATGACAAGCATCCATTCGGTTGACATTTCAGAACTCCTTTGTGGATCCAGTACCTATAAGGTCCATAACAAGATTATAGTAATCATCAGTCTACTTGAATCAGGCAGCATAAGTAATTTTTGCTACCTATTTAAAATGCAATGATATTTAATTATGATGATATGCAAGCAAGTGCACTGGACTTGACCCAATATTCTACTCTATCTCCACCATCTCAATCAGGCATATGAATACTTCCTTAATTTTATCTTACATTAGCCATGTAAGATATCATAAGTTCTTTCTTATTATTCTATAGGACCTTTTTTCCCCTTCTACATCGTCCTTACTATTCTAGATTTATGATATCATAAGTTCTTTCTTATTTATATCCATAAGAAAGCACAAACTAACTCCCAAGTACAGTAAGCTTCTCTCAAGAGAAGCTATGGCTTAAAAGAGTTGGACCTACCAGAGATACAACGCAAAGTACACCGCTAACTTCTAAGTGTTCCGCAAAACACGTGATTGTACGGGGAAAAAACAATCTCTTGAACAAGATTAGACAAGAAAGGCATGTGTAAATATTTATCAGAAGTAGACAAGTTTAAAGTCCAAAAAACACACAGAACAGAATGCCTCACATACACATATTATAAGGCCGATGGAGGTATAACTTTACAGCAAAATCATGAAAATGATGCATATCAATCATCCTGAAAAAAAAATTCAAAGGTAACTTCCTATAGCCATCTATTTTAGCTAATTAGACTGTGAGAAGTGAACATAACAGTGATTCAGAGCAATGTCTTTGAAACATCTGAGAATCTTGTCTACAGAAAACCACTCACTCTCCAATAAAAATAAAAAACAGTATCGAGGAAACCAGCCCGTTTGTGCAAGAAAAATGAGCCAAAAGGTTTAACACAGGCATCCTCTTCATGCGTCAAACAAACAGACAAAAGAGAAGATAACCACAGCGGCGGAGCCAAAGATCTCGGCAAGAGGGGTCCAAAAAAAATTTGCACAATCGATTAGTATCTAAAGACCATTAATATATAACAAAATTCAAAATAAAATTAAAAATGCTTACAATTAATAATATTCTTCTTACCTTAATTTCTGAAAACCATTATATGTCAGCTTTCTCATTATTATTACAAATCATTCATACACACATGATTATCACATAGTGCTTTCTAAACTCTCAAATTAAATTAATGCAATTTTGCAGCATTGTTGTGGCATATTAAATAGATAAACGGAGATCATACGAATACAAATAATAAAACACAATAGAGCAATATCTATGTTAAAGCATGTCATAGCCATTATTCAATAAACTCTAGCGAACAATTGTGGGCTCCAAACTCACTGATCAGAAACTTGCCCACATGACTACAAGCCCTTTAAAAGTATAACAAAATATCTAAATGGGCAGAAGGATTTTTGTAAATAATAATAAAAAAAAAAGTGAAAATTGTACCTCCTGTTGTCTTTTGAGTTCTCTTTGGGGCTTGACCCAGAGGAAGTAAGCGAGAGTTCCAGCGACAGCCCATGAAGCCAAATTGCTTCCTCCTCTCAATCCCCCGAGCGCGTTGCCTACAAAAGATCTCACGTTCCCTAAAGTCCTCACCCAGCTTCTGCTCATTCTTCTCCTTTATTATTGAGCCCAAAAAAAGAAAAAAAAAGAGAAGAAAAAAGCCTAAATTAAAAGAGATCCGCTCTGAAACTGGGATTGTTGTTGTTGTGGGTTTTGATCATGAGAGGGGTTTTGGGATCTGGGTTTTCTTCGTAAACGAGTTTGGGATTCTGTGAATTGAGATTAGCCCCTCGTGTTTGTGGGGTCGCGGAGGCGAGCTACGGTTAGGGCTTGGGGGGAGACGGAGGAGGCGGGGGAAGACCTGAAGATGACGATGGGTTCGCCGACGAGGAAGAGGAGGAGGACGATGATGGCGGAGATACCGCCATTCCTCCTGCTGCTGCTTCTCTCGCGGTACTCGGTCGAAGGAGATGACAACGAAGAGGGTGCGGGGTGGAGGGGATTAGGGATTTGAGAGGGTGATGAAATTTTTGGGATGAATTTTTTGGCGGTGGGATGAAATTTTCGGCGATGAATTTTTGGCGGTGGGATGAATTTTTTGGGGGAAACGGAGAGAAAAACGCCCGCGCCTAAAAAAATTTCCCACTTTTGGGTTTTAGCGACGGAAATTTCCGTCGCTAAAATCCATTTTAGCAACGGAAATTTTCCGTCGTTAATATTAAAATTTCCGTCGGCATAACTTTTTTGCCTACGGAAAATTAGCGACGGTAATTTACGTCGCTATAACATGCCTTATAGCGACGGAATTTTTCATCGCTAAAGTTCCGTCGGCAATAGTTTATTTTCTAGCAGTGGAGAGAATACAACTAGGGTTTACAATCTCATAATTAAAACCCTCAAATTAAACAAATACTCTCAAACCTCTCACAAAAGGACAGCAGCCAAATACTCAAAGAACAACTGCCAAAAACCCAAAGGACAACAGTCTGCATTTGCCCTCTGCAGCAACGAAACCCTCTTTTACCCAAAAGTCGGCTCCTTGCACTGCTCCTAGTACAACCGCCTACCTATTTCTCCCTTCTGCCTCAACTTCGCACGCCAAACAAAAACCTAGAAACCAATGTGTATTTATAAGCAGCAAGCAATCGGGTGGGCTCGGCTTTTGTCCGCTGAATAATTTCTCTACTCATGAATTCTTGTTCACGTGAACTTCCCTTTCACATGCTTTGTGGCCCCCACGAGAATCCAACACTTCACGCGGTTTGGGATGAGCTGAACTCGTGGCCTCTCAAAAAAACCACTGGATCTTGTGATCCCCCCCACGTGACTCTACCAATCAACAATTCTCCACCTCGGTGAAGTTTTCCCAAAACTGAGCCGACACTAACCAAACAAATGTCCCACTTGTTATGTCCAGTACGCCGTGAAACAATTCACTTCAACGGACTCAATCCACAACAAGTTGAGACCCAAATGAGAATGCAAACACTCTCCAAATGTCGGTATCAACTCACAAATCGGCTGCATCATAAAGACTGCCTACGTATCCTCTTGCCCAAGGAATCAAGCCTTACGTAGTTCACCCAAATGGCCGCTAACGACCTCAATCCAATAGAAGAGTTCGCAACCCTTCTCCAATATCACGATCAAGTCTACGGCTGATAGCACCTCAAATGGCCCCAAACTGAAACAATCCAAACATCTCCACCTGAGATGAACCAATGGCCATATCCAGACTACATCTATCAGCTGTACTCGAATCAATCAACCTATCATCTGCATCTAAATCAACACGATTCCCAATCTGTGTCACATAAGCTGGAATCCTAAATGATGCAGTATGATCTGGAGTTTCCACCCAACGTGGAGTAGCATCACTCTCCACCCGCTGCGATGTCCTAATGATCTGATCACCACTCTCCACCTGCCGAGAGTCAAACGTGACATACCTGCTCAGAACAAAGTCAGAAGCCAATACATGATAATCAAACACGCCTCTGACTCCCAAATGTGCTATCGGATCAAATCTCACATCCACGATGTGACAAGTGCTGGGTAGCTAAACATCCGACGCAACCCAAAATCTAAAGTAGCTCCACCAGATCCCATATCTCTACATGCAGCAGTCGGCAACCTATACATAAGACGGCCCAAACATGTCGTAGCCTGCACACCAATGCCAATGCTCGACATCAAACGCCGATCCTCCTCCAGAAAGGAACAGCTGCCCAAATCTGCCATCTCGCCTCGTCGCCTCAAAGTTTCCACACCAATGAAGTGTCTCCTATTACCGTGAGCTCGGTACAAATGCAGAAATAGGTCCCTCTTGTACCTTCCTCTAACATCAGACTGAAGTACCTTCACCTTTCTGCCAATACACTTCCTCCATTTGTTGCGGGCTTCTAGGACTTCACACCAACGGGACTTGGTTGCAACCCACCAATGCCTAGAGCAATCCCCAACTGTGAAAACCACATACCTATTACCTCCCAATGATGCTCTCTTGGAAGGCTCCCGAATGCCTGAATGAACACCCCTCAGAAGACCCCTCGAATGATGGATAGAAGTGCCAAACTCCACCTCGGTCTTCTCGCTCATACCAATGGGTTCACAGGACTTCAAACTGCAGGTCAAAGCACTCCTCAATAACCTATGCACAGCATTACCAATCAAATAACCCAGCATCAAACAACGTCATAGTCTAGCCGAATCTGATGAAGTCGTCATCTCCCTATCAATCGCCGTACTTCCAAGCAAATAATACAAATTGCTTCTTCTGACGCCCTTCATAACAATCATGGACCCCAATGTGACCTTCAAACGTGCATCCACCAAGGTCACTTTATAGCCAGATGCCACCAAAGCTCCTAGTGAAATGATGTTCTTCGACAACTGCGGAACGAACCTCACTTCTTCCAACTCCTGAATCACTCCGTCATACATCTGAATACGAACGGTACCAATACCACCAATAGAGCATGCATGTCCATTACCCATGAGCACAACATCATCTCTTTCCAACTTCTAAAAGCTGGAGAACCAATCCCTCCTAGGGCAAACGTGGTATGAAGCACCCGAATCCAACATCCACTCTGTAGAGTTGGCAACACAAACTGACGGTAGTGCAGACAACGAATAGCCTGAAGAATCCGAATCTGAATTGTTACCACTAGTCTTGACAACATTCACCTCTGAAGCTTATACAACTTTCCCCTTATTCTTCTCGGCTCGATCTAACTTTGGGCATTCGGCTTTCCAATGTTCATCCTCTTTACAAAAGGCACACTGATTCCTACGAATCCCACGATGTACACCTCTAGACCGCGACCTTCTGCTTCGGTTTGAACCACGACCTTGAACTACTAATGCATCTCCCGATGCCTTCTCGGAGGAATCATCAACACTCTTCCTCAACTCATAATTCACCAACGCTGAGGTCACCTCCTTGTAACTGACAGTAGTTCTTCCATTAATCATAGTTAGGACAAAAGTACCATAATCATCATCGGACAACGAACACAAAAGTAGCATCGCCTTGTCTTTATCCTCAACCATGATATCCACATTAGCCATGTCTGAAAGTAGCTTTGTGAAGTTGTTAACATGCTCCCTAATAGAAACTCTCCTCTTCATCTTGAACTGGTAAAACCTCTTCTTCAAGTAAAGCCGATTCTCAATGCTCTTAGTAAGATACTTTTCATTGAGTGTTTCCCACATCTTCTTCGCCGACGTCTCGTTCATCACGTCATAAATAAGATCCGGCGTCAAGCATGACCGAATAACTCCACATGCCCTACTATTCATCTTTTTCCAAACCTTAGCTTCCATATCGACAAGTTTCTCTTGTAACTCAAGAGTCTCCTCCAAATTCTGAGCGTCCAAGGCGTCCATCACCTGACACCTCCACAATCCGAAATTAATCTTACCGTCGAACTTCGGAACATCAATCTTCATGTTATTGATGCTCAAACTATGTATCGTCTTCGTAAGAGACGATCCCGATGTGCTTGTTTCACCCATGTTGTCGATCTAATCTTCAAATAGGAATCCTTCAGCGAATCCTTCAAACAAGCTCCCAAGTCCAACCCGGAGCTCTGATACCACTTGTTGTGCGCAGCGGAAATTTCGGCAGCACCTCCGGTGCGCAAGGTGCACAACAAGAGATTAGATCGAAAGAATTCTCGTCTCACCAAGGAAATAAGAATCTGAAGCGAATATATCAACAAAGTGAGATATCGACTCTTCCTCTCATCAGTTCTAGGACTGGCCTGTCGAGGGATCCTACAAGCTATTACAAATCACGACAAGAACACAAAATTTTACGTGGTTCGGCAAACTGCCTACGTCCACAGGGCAAGGAGGGGGGAGATCTACTATTAGAGGGAGAGAATACAACTAGGGTTTACATTCTCACAATTAAAACCCTCAAACAAATACTCTCAAACCTCTCACAAAAGGACAGCAGCCAAATACTCAAAGAACAACTGCCAAAAACCCAAAGGACAACAGTCTGCGTTTGTCCTCTGCAGCAACAAAACCCTCTTTTACCCAAAAGTCGGCTCCTTGCACTGCTCCTAGTACATCCGCCTGCCTATTTCTCCCTTGCCTCAACTTCGCACGCCAAACAAAAACCTAGAAACCAATGTGTCTTTATAAGCAGCAAGCAATCGGGTGGGCTCAGCTTTTGTCCGCTGAACAATTTCTCTAGTCATGAATTCTTGTTCACGTGAACTTCCCTTTCACACGCTTTGTGGCCCCCACGAGAATCCAACACTTCACGCGGTTTGGGATGAGCTGAACTCGTGGCCTCTCAAAAAAACCACTGGATCTTGTGATCCCCCACGTGACTCTACCAATCAACAATTTCTTCATATGACTATTAAACTATTTTTGTAATGAGAAACTTATAGATTGCATCTCATGCATTTTGCTTGACCAAATTATATTTTACTATAGGTAGGCTAAAATTATTGGAAATAACCAGTGCTTAGCTATTATTCAACCCCAATAATAATTTTAATATATAACATGATGTCGTCGATGGGAACAACACGGATTTTCCTTTATATGCCATAGGTGCTGAATTTGACCCTCTGAACTTGCAATATTTTGGTTTTTTAATCTAAACCCTAAGTGTGCAACACATTCACTTCTAAATTTTTCTTTTGATCCCTAAAAAAATATCATCCAAAGTTTTTACCCTAAGGTTTTTAAAACTTATTCACATGCCAAAAGACTTTTTTTGTAAGCTTAAAGTTTTACATCCATCTATTTTGAAACTCATTAATTCAGTTCCAAAATCGGTTTTAGAACCAAAAAACTTTATGGAATTACTTTTCTAAACTCGCCTTGTATTTTGAGCGGTTTGGTACACTCTGATTGTTGCTATAATGTATGAGTTCGCTATGTTTTGGTGTAACTTTGCATTTTTGTGGCTACATATACTCTGTATTTTAAATCAAATACTTCTACTATTTTTTTCCCAACACTAAAAACAGGATATTGCATACTGTATTATGCATAAGGACCTTTTTTTTTGAAGCAAAAACAGGGGAAATCCCCATTTATATATTAATAAATATGATATGTACATAATGGATACGATTTGTATCCTAGGTAATTAACTTTAGAATTATCCTCAAAGTAATTATTTGTCGTTTTAATTATTTTTAATGGTCATGGTAGAGGATTTGGAGGAAAAAAAATATATGACGAGCATGAAGTATTAAAAATCAAATATTCTTAGTCTTATTGAAGGAAAACATAACAATTTTCTCAAAGAGAGAAATGTGAAGATTAGCCTAGCTAGCGAAATCAGGCATATTAGATTATGATTTAAAATTTCACTACCACATATTTGCTCTAACGCAACGGTTCAAAACCGTTGCACTAGCCATGGAACCGTCGCCCTTGAGCAAGTACGACGGTTCTCAAACCGCCTCATATGCTGCCGTTGCCCTACCTCTACCGTAACGGTTTTGAACTCTATTGCGACAGTTTTTTGAACCGTTGCCCCCACATCTAACGCAACGGTTTTAAAAGACAAGCGGTTTTTAAGCCATTGCACCGGTTTTGATTGAGCTATTGCGACGGTTTTCAAGCTACTGCAGCGGTTTTTTTAGCTATTACAACAGTTTTAAAAGACCTAACGCAACGGTTTGGATTGAGCTATCGCAACAGTTTTGATCGAGCTATTGTAGCGTTTTTGATTGAGCTATTGCAACGGCTCTGGTTGAGTTGTTCTTGGTTCCCTACGTCAAAATCATATAGTATTCAATTACCTAGACAATCTTTTTAAGAACATGGCCCAAGTCAAATTTTAATATACAATATCAAAGTGAAAATGTTGAGCATAATCAACCATAATGAAAAGTGCCAACTTACATCGGTATAGTATAAAAATTATAAAGTATTAAATCCACACTACCAACATTTCAACTCAGAAAATATCGTACCGAAGTAACATTCAAATAATGTACATCAACATTTGATTACAAAAAATGAAACTTCTCGGTCAAAGACTATATTCTCTATTTGTTTCCAAAAACTTGTTCCTCAATGTCAAATACTCACTAGGAACCTGTCAGCCTCAATCGCCAATTTCGCCAATTTCACTAGGAACCCGTCAAATACTCACTAGGAACCTGCAATTTAGGGAAGTAATTGATTTATTAATATAAGTGTAAACTTACATAACAAAATCAGAGAATTTCAAAAAGAATTGTTACTTACAAGCAACAAGTAAAAGAGTGCTTATATAACCTTGATTTGCCCATTTGTACCAGTAGCAGCTGTAACGAGCCCTGAACCCACCTTGGGTAATCGAGAATAAAGTTTTGTTGCATATGCTTTGAGGATTCTTTTAAACACCTGATCATGTAAATAATATCAGATTATATTAAAAGCTACTATGTAGAAAATATTCTGAATGGATCACAAATAACATGCTAAAAAAGTTCATAGCACAAAGACCTGCTGTACTCGAACAATGGATTTTTATCCTTTTACAAAAACATACCATAATTGGACATCAAACTCAACAAATTATGCACCATCCATCATGATCTCACAGGAATTAAGTTCAAACAAACCATTTCTTACCAGGGACTTTTTTATAAGAGAAAGTATTTGGAACAATAGTAATTGCATAAAATTGATATAATAAATTAAGGTTATACCTGATCCCATTTTGGTGGTATACATGCTACTATTTATAGTATAAACTATAACTAGAAAACCATCAACAATATAGGACTCGCAGATAGAGAAGTAGCATATGCGTATATAGAAGCGAAGTTCCATGGTCCAAAACAATAATTTAAGTTCAAGATAAAAATAGAAGCCAGATGTTTCTCATCAACAACTTACTAAAACGAATACATTTTCAAGAATACATGCATTAATAAAAATTGTGATTTGTTTGGATTTTTTTTAGAATTGGGTTAGAGATTTGTGATGGGTGTTGGTCAATTTGATCATAATTTGTAAATCATAATTTGTTACACCTGTAGGCGTGAGGGGTTAAAAATAAATAAATTATGTTTAGATTGGTTAGTTAAAATTGTTGGCCTTCTTGTTTTGATGATGTTTAACAAACAATTTACTAC